>CM008231.1:2419103-2430359 GCA_002278615.1 Pogonus chalceus | reverse complement strand
AATATAATTTAGTTAATTTAATGAATAAATAAAAAGATTTAAATACTTTTTATTAAATATTAGTTCTTATTAAAATAAAACAATTTAATCTTTTACTTTAGTCTTTCAAGCAGATAAGTTTAATATTACAGAAAAACTCAAAAGAATAATAACAAAAAAAATCGTAAAACTTTGTAGTTAATTAAAATGACAAATTAAGAGATAAAAATTTATGCGTAGGAGAAAAGTGTTTTTAAAGTGTTACATTTGATTAATTTGTTAAGGAAATAAAAATGTACGAGAATGGATAAATTTTAAAATACGCCACTGTAGTGAACGCGTTATGAAGAAAATAAGTACATTTCTTAAGGTACCTAGCATTTGTAGTGTAGTATGTACGTAAGTGTTAATTGCCTAGCTAGCATGCGCATGCATTAGTATTCATCGTCTCGTGTTGTTTTGATAAAATATCCTTTTCAAAATGTCCAGCCGTTTTAACGTGATAGTTAATGGAAGAGCAAATACTAGTTAAAATATTTGAAATATACTTGTTCAGTGCGTTATAGTGTTATGGGTTGGTACATTGGCTGACACAATACATCAATTTTGCGACTGCCAAGTACTAAGTATTCTGTTGATATTTACATAAATATACGTTAACAGACCATTGGTCAATCTATTTTTTTATTCTTTTATTTATTTAGTTAACAATTGGGCTTATACTTTTGTTGTTAATTCGTTTTTATAAACAAGTGACAAATATATTTCATTTTTTGACCTTGTTTTAAGTAAATATTTTTTAATTAAGGAAATTTACTCCAAAAAAGTAATTACGACTGATTAAAATTTATGATTAAGAAAAACAACAGTTATGCTACTGATAAAATAAACTTAAAAATCAGTTATCCATCCGCCTGAGTTCATCTGACCCTGACAGACGTCAAAACAGTTGTCAGCTAAAAAATTCAAGTGAGGGCCACTCTCTGCAGACCAGAGATCAGAGACCAGTTGAGATGTGCCGGCTGCATCGCGCAGAAGACTCCCGGCTTTGCCATACGATGCAAGGCAACTGATGCGACTACTATTTCTTTGCTGTTCTCGTTCGTTCACAGACGAACTAAGTGATTTCATCTGATTGACAACAGATAATGGTCAATGGTGATAAAAAAACGCAGTCACAGACCTTTGCTCTGTCAATCAATTTAATTTCATTTTGAATATTAAAGAGTCAACTGAAAATTATCATCTTTTAATAGGTACCTTATCGGATTGCTTATCTTCGAGCAACCGTGGGCGCGTCTATTAATTATAAATTATATTTCCTCATTTAAAATTTATTATTTTAAATTACACTTTCGCATAAATTCATTTTATTAAAACTGATTTAAAAAGCGAAGAATAAAAAAACTATATCTTGTTTGAAGATAAAATTTATTAGCTGCAAACAAAATTAATTTAAAACTTGTATACATGAATACATATAATTATGATTAAGAGAAATGTTGAATTTACATTTGTAATTATAATTAAAAATTCACGCTGAACCCGTTAAAAACGATGAAATTCATTAAGTAATAAAATTTAAAAAGAAATATGCAAACATAGCCAGAGATAAACTGTTGAAAAGTGTCAGTATCAGTGCATAAAGTACAGAAACCATACCTCCAGCACTTAGCTAGTAAAGAAATTGAAGAACACAAAGGAAGAATTGCAGAGCGAATCCGCCCACCGATGTTATCTGTCAAAAGTTTCGCCTTCATATCAACATTCATTTTGACGCGATAAACACAGAGCAGTCAGAAGTGCTGAGTGCCGACTGAACTCTTTCAGAAATAAACAAGGTGGTTAAGCACTACTCAACTCGAACACGAAATATTATGAACAACTTGTAAACACAATCATACCTTGACGCTTATTAATTAAATATTATTTATCTTCACTTCAAACTTACCGAACTTTGGACAATTATTGCCATCAAATTTGTATTGATAGAAAATTATTAAATTAATCACTAACAGTTTTTTAAATAATTTTATTTAAACCGTGTCAAATTGAAGATAAAAAGAAGATTTGAAAGTTTTTCAAACTGAGTAAACTTTTAATATATCCGTACCTCCATTTACGCGAACTATTGGTTCTTAGTAAATAACTATTAGTTATGAAAATATAGAAAATCTTAACTTGTTGCTGTTAAATTTAGGAAAATATATTTTGCTGCATAAATTCAGATAAAAATAGCGGGTTTAAAAGTAAATTTTAACAGAATACCAGAAGCTTATAGTTCATGGAAATGCTAATTATAATGAAAAATATATTTATCTTAAATTGAAATTATTGAAAGCCCAATTTTCTATAAAATTAAGATCAACTTAGATGAGGTGTATAAGTGAGTAAAATATAAAATTTTATTAGACATGAAACGCATATAATAACATTACATATGTAAGTACCTGAAGAATATATATTAAGATTAGTGTGCATATGCGTTAAATTGCGATTGTCCACCGTCAGATTTAATAAATGAGTGCAGGTACAGAGTTAATTACGAAACAGATTAATAATTATGATGGGAAAATGTTTTTGGGTTCATCAAGTCCGTCATGAAGTGTCATGAGAAAGTACGTTTCTCGGTGTACGATGCGCGATGTTCATTCGTTGCTAGTTGCTTAGGTATATATCAGCCTCTTATAGTATATATGTACATATAATGTTGCTGCGCATATTCAAGGCTATAATAGCTATATAGGTATGTAGGTACTTATACTTACATACTACATTACATATGTCTACGTTAACACTAGACGTAAAATGCGTAATGGCGCAAACAAGATATTGCTTCACCCTTGAACTTGGCCATGTCGTTCTTATTTAAGTTCATATAAGCATTATGTTTCTGACACTACTATCTTATATTAAATTAATTTCACTCATTCAAGAATTAGTACGAAATGACAATTCATTCTTAAACTGTTAACAGTCAAATGTCATGACACTTTCTTTTATTACTCACACTTAAAAACTTCTTTCTTTATTCATGCTTTGATATTCTACCAACAAAGTTACTAATAAAATGAAAACTTGATGTGTCCAAGGTGAACTTTATATTATTATAGTACCTCAATTTGAAATATATATTAATTTTAAAGTGAGGAATGAAAAAACTTGTAAATTTATACAGTAATAAGATTATAGTACACAATTTTTAAACTATAGGAAACATATTGGGGCTAGTATATAAGATTATTTAAAATTACAACCGTATTTCATAAAATATAGTATACTTTTCATGATCCACATTCTAATCCATATTAAAGAATCTTTAGATGAAATGAATTCCGCAAATTTTTGGTAATACAACTCGTTGAAGGGTAAATAGTAGGGAATTACAGAATCTGGATTCTAAGTTGTACGGTATGGTACGCTGGGCTACGTCGTTCATGTGGACTCCCTTGAGACGTGCCCAGCACCGGCACGTACATTTATACACGGCCACTAACTTATGCTACGAGCGTCTTCTGACGTCTAACAGCGGCCACCGTCCGTCTAGGACGTCCTTTAGACCAACGCTATGCGGCTGACTGCACCACGCGTACCAGTCATAATTTCTAACGTGTTATATGTTGAAAATTTAACTTTGCACGTTTCACAAACATGCATAACGCGACTACGGTGTAAGTTTATATTTAATATATCTCCAGGTGTACTTTTCAGACCACATATCTTCATTTTTATTGTGCTATTGAAAGTCTACAATATAATTATGGATATTTATGGAATTTTTCAATTTTCATCTATAATAAAACTATCTTTCCTTTCCTCTTATATTAGATTCCGAGGTAAACAATTGTAGAAAATTTTTAGTCTTTGAGATGCTGGATTGAAATCCAGGAAACAAAATAATTTAAATTTCAAATAAAGTTTAAAAAATATCGTTAAGTGAGCAAAAAAATTGGTTATGTACTAAATTCAGGTTATACTACATGAAGATCGAATAAAGAAAATAAAACGTACCATAGAAAAAAAGAAACAGTAGAACGAAATGCGATCACAGTTGATGGGCAAAGATGCGTCTGTAACATGTACTTCACTCCCCCAACATTCCGTTAAATGGAATAATCCTTCCGGAAGGTGCGTAAAGGCCGTGTGTAAAGTATATTAAACGCTTTCTGGTCCCGTTGGTAGATAGCTACGCATCGAAGGTATTCGTATCTGTATTGTGTTTGCGCGTTTTCTAATCGAGCAACGGCATGAGCAGGGCAACGATGGGAACAGGGAGTCGAACATCAGGAAAGAATCAATGCAGATAGAGAGGCGATCGGGGCCAATACTGAGTGTATGAACCCCCAGAGATTGGCAGCAATTTCCGGTGACATGTCACTCGAGATGCCTTGCCTTCAGGCCTTCGCGACTTACGCTCTTTCTATACACGCTTATGTCAAATAGCAACGGCGCACAATAGTTTTTTTTTTTTTCTTTATCAGTTTGCGATGTTATTAATATTTCCGGTATTGATACGTTTTTCATAAAGATATATTACATCTTTGAATATCTACAGTTACACTTGCAATTGATGCAGTCTCCTTAGTCATTTACTTTAATTCAAATATATAAAAAATTAAATTTATAATAAAACAAAAAACTTTGACAGTTCAATTCGAGTGAATTTCATGATGATTTTAATTCAATTACAAAAGCATGATTAAAATAGTTTCAGCTTCAATGACTATTCCTCTTAACTATAAAATTAAATGTAAACCATTGATGCAAATAGATATAAAAAAATCTTAATTTTATGTTAAGTAAGTTTCAATGGAATTACTAAATTACTGTCTGTTTATTTAAAGTAAACAAATTATTTGTGATTGTTGTATTTTTTTTCCATGTTTTATAAAGTATTGCATAAATTTAATTAAAATTGTGTGCAGAAATATACGGTGAATAATGTAAGGCATTTTTTTTGGATTGATTGAAAAGTAATTAATATTGGCCTAATTATGTAGGTGGTTTTGTTTATGAAAATATATCAATATAAGGTTATGTTGAAATTAAATGAACATAGATATATTATTAGTTAATTATTTTAACTTAAAAGTATGAAAAGTATAGTTTACTATTTAGATAAATTTCAATTGTAATGATAAAATCTTGGCAGAAAATGTTGATGCCTACGTCACTGTGAATGGTTGTGCAGTTCCCAGTCGGATGAGACTCCGTAACAACAAACATCCCTTATCTTAATAAATGCGTACCTATTTTTGTGCAAATATATGACAAAACCATTGATTCGCAACTTGATAAAGAAAACTGTTCACAATTAAGATTATCTTCTTTCATTCAAACAAGACGTGGAAAAATATAACGCGTTACTCATAAGAATATAATTCTAGAATAAATTTACTATATAAATATAAAAACTAAACAAATTATCGATACGTTTTTGACTACAGTTACTTATATAATAAACAATATTTTATATGTATCTAAGGAACAGTCACCTTTTTATTACAACTTATAGCTGACCATATCAAATGGACGTTAAGGTTTTTGTTGTTATATAAAAATAACAACCAAGTTATTATGAACATTTCAGATAATAGACTTGTTTTTGTGATCTATTAAGAAAAATTGCAAGTATCACATGATTATTTGAACATTATTCTGTCATATTCATAAACAAATACTAACAAATTGTTACAATACAACATCAAAGTTCTTTATAGATATTTATCTTCTTTTTTATCATTATAAGAGTTTTTAATTTCGCAATTATTTTGAATAATTTTGATTTTTATATTTCTACATATTGAATTAATAAAGATTTAATATCCTACATTGTTATAGGACAAAAGTACAAATATAAAATTAAAACACAAAAAATAATTAATTTACATTATCTATAACTACAACAGAAACAAAAAAACAGTGCTAAAGCAAATCAGTACATTTAAATTTAAGAAAAAATAAAAAATGGACTCCTAAAATAAAAGGCTAATATGTACAGTATTTTTCAATAAGTTTTATGTCAACATATTTTTATCAAAAAAATAACTGAATAACAGGGCCGTAAGGGACAACAGAGGCACTTGCCTAGGGCCTAGGTCGAAGGGGGGCCCAGAAAGAACTCTCAAATATAAAATATACATCTTAGTTATTTCTTAATGATTTAATTGATGAATTTGTGGAAATATTCATAAATATAAAATGAAATTAAAATTATGGTCAGAAACAATTAAAAGAAAAAATTATTTTGTTTAATTATTAAGACTGTTACCAAATTTAAAAAAATGAAAGAACAAGAGCTTCAGAAATATCGTATATGCATGGTAATTTTCTTTTTTTTTTATTATTAAATGGGGAGCCCAGGGCCCACAAAAAGCTAGTTACGGCCCTGCTG
This sequence comes from Pogonus chalceus, assembly GCA_002278615.1. Taxonomy (NCBI): domain Eukaryota; kingdom Metazoa; phylum Arthropoda; class Insecta; order Coleoptera; family Carabidae; genus Pogonus; species Pogonus chalceus. Next base: position 2,423,986 of record CM008231.1, on the reverse strand, counting down.
AATACTATAACCACGTATCAAAATTTATATTACCTATAAATACAAATTTAAATAATTAATATAACCGTAAAAAGTATTTGCTTTAAGAATTCTGAGTATTTGGAAATATATATATTCATAAGATGAAATAAATAAATAAATAAGTAATATAATTTTATTTTGTTTGATAGTGTGCGCAGTATAATGTACAATGACTTGTACTTTACTAGCTATTTAAGTTTTTACAAATGTAAATTTCACGTCTCATTTGGCAATGTCATTCGATACAAACGCTATGTTGTATATATAGCTCCTACAACGTAGGTACCAAGTAATAGTCTCGTGTCGTTTTTAACTGTTTCCAATTTATATTTGCATTGCACCATCCGTCACACTTCCCTAGCTAAATAAAATTGAATCAATGATTTATATAATAGTATTATTCAGTTTTATATTGAACACTTTCTGCTATATTTTGTAACTTTTATCGATCTCTTGTGATTTGCTGCATTATTGACTTGTGCATTTTATCGTGCATACTATACGTAACTTCATTTGATTTTAAGCTCAACCAAAGAAAAGTTTAAAGCGGACGTTTCAAACTGCAGACATACGCGCAGTGCTCTGCCAGAAATGAAAAGCTTTATAAAATAACTAATATCTCGAAAGAGTTCCGTTTTGAAATATATGAATGAAATAGTAAAACAACAAGGAAATTGTCATCAAGTAGTAAAATATGAAATATTATTCAAAAGGTAATATTTCTTCGGAAAAACAATAACAATTCTAAGAATGTCCAATTCGAAGCAGGTAAAAATTTCGAGTCATGACGTAATCTCGAGGTGTGTTATAGAGAAAGGAGAACGCTATTTTTGCCTGAACGTTTTTTCGTACAAAAAACAAATGAAACTCTATTAAACTGTAACGAATTGAATGTAATAGTAAATCGAAAGAGTTACAACAAAAACCAAATATCCGCAATGTAGGTAAACAACAGTCTTTTGTACGCGTATTTTTAAATATTAGATATAGGAGCATTAGAAATTTGATATTATTACTTCATCTTGTATTTATTTTAATTTTTCATGCTTCTTTTATTTTATTAATATTTAGGATAAACCAGTTACGTCAATTTAACCCTAAAAATCGTTTTATAGGTGAATGTACTTTTAAAAGACAATAATATAATGTGAAATTGATGAATGAAATGAAGTAATATATAAGGAATAACGCCCTGGGATAGGGATAAAAAGGGAACAAGATACTTCATAATAGATACATACATTCAAGTAAGGTTCTAGCTGTGAGACAAGCGCTAATGGACAAGACCGCAAATCTCATATTCATGATGCGATTCGCGAGGTGAAATCTCGAAGCAAGAGCTCTTTGATTTTTTGCCCCCTTAAGAAATGTAATAAAGGCAAATATCTAATATGAATATGATAGCGAAGTAACTGGAGGGCTGAAAAACCAACCCCTCTTCGTATTTCTAATAAAAATGCATAGGCTATACCTATTGGTACCACATAACTAGTTAGGCAAAGACGGTATCATTTTCTTCCTCTGTTTCTTAAAGTTTTGCATAAACAACCAACTTTTGTTAAGATATTTATATTCATCAAAATTCGCCGTCGCCATATTGTATTTCTTTCACATTATGTAAAACTTTTCTCGTTACGTACATTATACCAACATACATTTTAATAATATGTTTTCCGTCATTTAATTACTATACAAAGTTAATTTCAGTTTTTAATGCCTATCATCTTGTATACATACAAATTTTTCCTTTTCCTTTTTTGTTTTTGTACCGATAAGTAAATTTAATTTATACATTACAATAATTATATTTTATTAGTAATAGAAACAAATTCCATATATATTTTAGCTTAATAATAACAAATATAAGTCGTGCAGCCAGCATAAAAATATTTTTTCTAATATACGTAATGAATCATATTTGTAAATTTGATAAATAAATATTGTTTTATTTTTTTATATAAATATTTTTATTAAATACATATTTTTATTCAGGTAAAAATCTATAACAACAAATAATATCCTATATTAACGCAAATACATTTATATATTTTAATGAAATTATTAATATCTCCATTTTTAAAATACAATATAAAAGTGCAAGTAATACTTATTTAAAAATAATAAACAATTACACACTACATATTAATTTTAAAAACAATTGAACAAAGGATATGTCAAGTATAGTTTTAACTATTTTAAAATAAACTAGTAAAATCAAGGCCGTTAACTATGGAAAGTTTTCTTGGTAGGAACATTTTTTTAACAGTTAAAAATTATTTTAAAGTTTTAATCATTTAAAAATTCAATTTAAATACGTATAAAAATTAATAAATAACTCAATTTTTTTAACTTAAAATATCTAATAATAATTTTCTAATAAAATATACAGTTATTTTTAATAATGTATGATATAAACGGTTATATGCACGCCACTGGTTAAAGACGCTAATATTTCAAAATTCCTTTGCAATCAACGCATCGTTAAGACAGTGACTATTCGGAAATTTACGTATATAATAAATAATATCACGACGTATACACAGATAATACTGTAGTGTATAGTGTGCGCTTGCTTCTCCTATACTTATTGGTATTATTTATGACTGTCGCTTAAGTTTTTTACAGGGCTCGCACCAAGTGCATATGTTTCGCGGATCGTAGATCTGAAGGGACCCTCCAAGACACTTAGTGTTTTAAAGAATAATCAGCTAGACATACCTACATATACACCCCTAGTAAAAGAAAGGCTACCCTAGAAAAAAAATCATACTTGCAAATGTTTCGTCGCCCCTTCGCACACCGTAAAGACATTAACTATAGTCACAGTGAAGCTAAGTTGACTTGAGCAAAGGGCGAATTTTTAACCCCCGCTCATTAAAATGCAATACTTTCAATTATTTTCGTGCCAACAAATTATAGTAACAGTTGTACACAAGCAGTAATTTGCATATTTTTTTCTTTGGACTTAATTTAAGAAATTTTATTTCTAATGGGATTTCCCTCAAATTATTCCAAGTCAATGAAATGCAATCTGATACCGGCTACTGTTAAAGACAACGAACTCCATTAATATTTATAAGGATAAATCTAAACAACACATTTTATTTATTTTACAATCTTTAAGCTTCAATTTTCACACATTATTTTTATATTTTAAATTTCAGTTTTTTCTTAAAACACAAATCAATTTACAACTAAAATTAAAAACTGTAAAAATTTAGTATATAAATTTAACATTAAATTGAGAGATCCTCATAAAAACTTCTAAGGTAACGTATGGGAAATGTTTAATTGTACACTTCGAACTGAAACCTTACCGATAATTCTTTAGCACAATTGCGCTTTAAAACAAACGAAACCACGCAATGAGGATATAGCACTTATTTATCTTTATCTTATTGTTAATTCTTCGAATTATCAAATTTAACTACCATATGAAATTTCTAGTTTTTATCTGCTCTTAATATAACCTATTTGATAATTTTCCTAGAAGTATATTAATTTTTTTAAATTCATTTAAATCCAATATGCTGTATATTATTTAAAGTAAAGACCATATTTGCTGACATAAGAAACAATTTCCAAATCTATTAAGCAAAAATTGTTTTTGAATTATTTAAGATAAAAAAACTTCAACTAAATATGTTCTAGAAATTTCAATTTTGTATAATTTTTTATTTTATATATTTTGTAACTGATGAGAAAAACTCCAATTCATATTTCGAATTACTTTTGCCATTTCCTTAAAGTATTTCTTGTTCATTAAAAAATATATGGAAACATAATACTAATTATAACAATTCTGGTACATTATCCCCCGTAAATGAACCAAACATGTTATAGGTCATAAGCTCCCTTGCAGTGCATGGCTCTTCTAACCCATCGGTGACCGATGAGATTTGAAGCGCAACTCATCTCTAGGATTAACGAAGACCCTTGACCGCGAGCGCAATATTAAAGTATACATATCTCATGATATATTATTAAATCTTTCAATTAATAAAACAGTTTTAAAAAATATAATTTATATATTTACATTTTGAAATTAAAATAGAATTTATTTGCATATCAAAGGAAAAACATGTTACTATAAAAACAAAAAATACTAGAAGTATAAAATATGTGCATTAATGCAAATCATATTAAGTTTTTGTTATATATTTATATTTTTTTATATACATATAAATATTTGTATATTTCGATAAAAGAGAAAATATTTTTATTGCCATATAATAAAAGATGAGTAAAAAAATGAAAATCACGTCAGGCCAAAATAATTTCAAATAAAAATATTGCGTAGCATAGTATCTACACAAGATATTAGTAAAATTCTTAAATAAACATTTCATATACCGATTACTACACAGTAAAGCGAGTGTAAACACATATGGTGGTCTACGCAGTACGCGGTCTTCTTGTCCTTCCGTCGGTCAGTCCATCAACATCAGTTCATGTCTTGTCAGTCACAATCATAGAAGCAACCACACAACCACAAGCTAAAGAACTAATGTCACTGCCAGTACATAGTATTATGCATACATATACAAAACATGTGACAGTGTTTTCAAGTCTTTGAAATATTACCGTCACTGATTGCGCTAAAGCGTCCGTGTTCCCGTTTCGAACAAATAAAACGTTTTCGTCATTTAAATATTAGTTAATGGATACTCATATGTACATACTTTGGTACATAAGTAAGCTGGATTTATTTCTATTACCGTACAATGTTTGGTTAATTTTTACTGCGACGTAAAATATTTTTCAACAAATATTCAAATATTGTTTTGCAATAAAACTCGCTTCTAAAACGGAAGACTTTTTTTTATACTCAAATTTATTCTTTTATAAATAAATTAGAAATC
>CM008231.1:2343754-2356101 GCA_002278615.1 Pogonus chalceus | reverse complement strand
TAACAGATAATAATATTTACTGCAGTTCACATTTTGCTGTGTATTCTTGTGTTCGAATAAAAGAAATATTTTTTTAAAAGTTTTTACCTTAAAATAAAATCCCAACTTACAATTAGATATATAATAAGACATAAAAATATTATGTTTTTATATTAAAAATATTATCATTCTTGAGCATTTCTTTTATATTTAATGAAAATTATTATTAAAATATAACGATTTAAGAATAAAATATTTTCATACATATAAATAAACATTTATCATAAAGGTAATAATATAACAAATGATATCAGTTTATTAATTATTAATAAAATTGTATATGCTTAGTAACAAAGCTATAAATTCATCGTTTCATACACATAAAAAATGTCTAGAGTAAGCAATATAGTTTTAGATCTAGAGTCATGTAAATTGATAGTTTGAGTCTGAGCTTATAGAGACCCGACGTCATGAATGATGCTGCTAGAAGTCAACTTCTTCTCCATAGCCCACAGCTTTCTTCCTATAAGCAGTTTAAAAAGAAGCTTGATCTTTCCTCATTACACAAGTTGTTGGAAAAAAACTTAATGAACCATTTTTCCATCTGTTATTTCTTGGCCAAACAGAAAGAAACCGAATAGCGACAAGAAATTGGTCACATGCAAAAATTTCAACTGTCTTACTATGTGATAAGCGAAACTCAAAAGGAATCATTAATTATATGATGTTTTCTCCCGGACCTCATTTGCCAGCGATTGGAACAGCTGAAAGCAGCAATTGCCTTGAAAAGGCCAGAATTGTTAAGCAGAAGAGATTTCGCGTTCCACCACGATAACGCTGGACACCACACTTCGACGGTGAAGTTCTTATGAATCCATGTATACTATGGACCTGGCACCAAGCAATGATAATCTAATTTTTTCAATGACAAACCATTTGATAACCGGTTTTATAAAGACGAATTAAATATTTTATCCAGGATAATAATTATAATCCAAGATTTTATATAAACTACTATTGCAATAAAATAAGTTTCTAGTATTTAATCTGAGTAAATTTGTATTTTCATCTAAGCATGTGTAATTTTTGCGTTTTATTAAAGCAAAACACCAGATAATATATTAATTAAATTTTAATTTTTGTAATTCGGCGCTTCCAGAAAAAAATTGACAGCTTAGGATACAGCAGATAAATTCAAATATTTAATTTATTTAAACAACTTATATTTTGATTAATACATTGAAGTACTTCAATGTCTTTAAGTAGCTTGAGTAGCTTAATTTTATTATCAGATTTTGAAGAATAAATAGAAATTTAGTTAAGGCGGTAATCACGAATTTTTTTTTCGTAAAAGTTCTGTTACAGAACTTGATGATGTTGAGTTTAAATAACGTAACAAGCTACCGAAAGCATAAATAACAGAAATGCTGCAAGTTACTCATCCTAATTAAAACCTTTTAATAAAATGAATTAATATTTTAATGCTCTGCAGCTGTTGCTTATAACATTACGTTTTTATGCAACGGGAGCATTTCAACACCATTTAGGCTTTAAATTGACGTCAAGAAGGCAACAGCATGTCGGGTTGTTATAAAGCTGACACATGCTTTAGTGCGCAATACCTAGGTGTGAAGAGGTTTTTTTTTTTTAATAATAAGACGTTGTCCTGGCATCATTGGTGCAGTAGACTGCATTCATATTCTAATTAAATCTCTTAGTGGTACTTATGCGGAATTATTTCGTCATTGATAAGGTGACTTTTTTATAAACGTGATGAGAATTTGTGATTCCAATCTGCGAATTAGATAAATTATTTCAAGATAGCCCGGCTCTGTTCATTTAAGGACTACTTGATTTCGAATTTATATATCAACTAAGACGGTGAGGATCAGAAATCAACAGTATTTTGGGTACTATTGTTGCCGCAAGCGATTTTTACAATATATGTATCAATTCAAAGAATTTTTTAGAAAATTTAGTAGAAATTGAAAATGGAAAAAAATCTGAATTTATTTTAAATGATAATAACGACAATAAAAGCTACAATCCTAAGCTTCAAAAATCTCTATTGCCAACAACGTTTGCAGATTAAAATAAATGGACAAACTTGTGCACAAAAAACTGCACGCTTACTTTTGTTGGAAATTTCTATTGAAGTTCAAAATTATTTTGAGTTTTTACATACATAGTTAAATTTAAGTTAAAACTTTGATCCGATGTGTAAGTTTGAGTTTTTCAGAGTTGTTACTATAACTTTTTATATTATTAGTTTATTGTCTATGTTTTAGTGAAATTTATTTTGGTTACGACTCACTTTGTAAGGATATTGATACATAAATTTTCTTGAATATAATTTAAAAGAATTATTGTAAAAGAGACAACCGTAAGTGAATGCCAAGAAAAATATAAACAGGGTTTAGAGTACGCGAAAAAACAAAAATTGTCTGCTTATTTTCTGGAATAATATATTCTTTTTAGACGTATGCAAATTTGGACCTTTGATGGCAAAAAAATGTCAAAAATATCGAGTACAAAATGCAGAATTTTAAGAGAAAAACATACCTGCAACAGTAAAATCAAGGGTTATTTAAATAATTTCAAAAACTTAGCGCTAATTGTCGAAAAACTCTAGTTACCTAGTATCTAGTTATTCCAACACGACAACGACTCAAAGCATACTTCACGTGAAGTAAAGGAAGGGTTGTTGTAAAGTTCTCCAAACCAACTAGTAAAACTACACGAGCCAAGAAAGCAAAATAATTCACCTCTGAAACACATCTTTAACTCTGCGGTTAACTTAAATATGTATTATAAACCAAGCAATAACAAAAAAGTTCCAGTATAACTTAGCACCATGAATAATCCCGATTATAAATCAGAAATTTGGAGCAAGCAACATATTACAAAAAAAAAACATCAAAAATATAAGCCTACAAAATTGATTTCAAAAGAAACAACAATAAAAAAGACGAGTTTATATAAACAATTTTTGGTAAATAAGTTGAAAATATAGAGCTGCATTCGCTGCTAATACCACTTCCATTATGACTTTAAAATCAAGCAAAACTTTGTCTAATAGTATGCTTTAGCCTGATTCTCACCAATCATTCTTGACGGCTTTAAATTGGAAAAATTTCCAAACCGTCTAGAGAACATCTTATGCATGTAGTTATTTAAAAGTTTGCAGGCTCCATATTTGCTGAAGATATTAAGTCTGAGGTTATTTTCAGGATTTACCAACACAAGCGAAACATGGGATGTGCAAAATCTTTCTAGCTGAGTTAATCTCGATTGCTTTAACAAACAACACCTTATTTAGGAACGCAAACAATTCTTTTATGTCACAATCAATATAGAAGCGAAAAAAGCAGACTAAGGTGTAATCCAGTGTTAAACCGTCAAGATTATCTTACCAGAGTATATTGCAAGGTTCAACCTTACTCTTTTAAATGCAAAAGTAAATATTCGAGCTCTAAAAGAATACATTAAACATCCATAGTTGTTAATTCCAGTGTACTAACTGTCACAAAGAGCATACTATTATTTACCATGGTAACCCTTACTACTAGAATATTAAAGGTAAAAATGGACAAATCAATTTTTTAAGAAATTTAACTAAGTGAGTTATACTTACTAATTCAACCCACTTAGGGATAATTCAACGAGTCAAAAAAAATTCGATCAAAGCTTCACTCATTGAAATAACCTCTTCATTTGCTTTAATCACTCGGCACCATGTTTGACTCGTAAATATATAATTGCCAAACAAACATTTTAAATCCACTTAGTTCGAATTCGGCATAAAAAACCAAGTTTACCGAAAAGGGCATTTAATGCAATAAAAAAATGCAATTCAAACTGTACCTTCTCTTTTGAAAACGTATTTTAAACCTTTTATTTTTGAGCAGTTTTAAGCTATCATCGGTGAAGTAAATTCAAGTAAGTGCAGATAAATGGCGGAAGTAACTATGGCTTTCTACTATATATGACGTGGTTATAATGAAATGGACCAAGTTTGTCTCACACTGCCTTGTTAATTAAGAGTACCAATAAACATTTACGACACCTGGCCATCAAGCAATTTAAAATATTAATAAATTCTTTCATTTTTAGAAACCTTATTTGGAAACGAAACAAAAATGCAGCGATCATTATAAACCAGCAGTATATATTTGTTTCTTTGTAGTTTTTTTTATCTAACTTACATTTTTTCTTTATATAACTCAAATTTAACATATGCTCACGTAGTTTATAACAATAGTATTTTAAAAAATTCTGACCAGTATAATTCCTTTATAAGCTTTACTTTCTTCAACGATTTTTATTTGCAAAATATACTTTTAACAAAACATAAAAAGCACTCCATTTTGATTTTTAAATGTTTAAATATAAACTAAATTTCACCTCTCAGAACTTGATAAGGGAATCCATTTAAAAATGCAGCAACCCTATCTTTTTTTTCTTCTAATACTGGCGTTGTGGAATAAGAAACTCACAACAACCAGTCAATTTAGGCGGTGGAACATGCACGCATTTAAAATATTTTATTTTTGAATGTAAAGCATGGGGTAAAATAAAATTTATTGTATGTAGATTTCTCGTCTCTATTTAAAAATTATTACGTCTGTAGTGATCATTTTAAAGAATGTATGTAAACAAATAACGAGAAGTATGTAAGAAAACATTTGAAATCTGATGCAATTCCAAAACCTAGGCATACGCCTGGAAATAATGATATAATAAATCTAGGAAATAATACTGTGAAGAATCCGTATAATAGAAAATAAATTTCATCTTGCAGTTTAAATAATAAGTATATGCATTTGCTTAAGCAGTGAAGGGATTCAGCCAGTTCGTACCGATTCGCGCGTACAGGTTGGTAAAAAAATTTAAGTTTGGCGAACCGGTTGTTAATGCCCGTCGCCGGAACCCAAACAAGAGGACAATCGTAACTCAGCATTATTTGAAAAATACTACACAGAGTTTGCGCAGAACGATATCCGTTATTACAGCATACTTTTTGTTAGCTGATTTATTCACGACGTTACTGAACTGTGCTGAGAGCGCAGCTGTATAGCCGGGGGCAGATTTTGGTTGTTGGCGGAGTTCTCGAGTTATCGTGTTGCAGTTAAATACTGAAAACCAACCGTAATGGATGCCGCTATCTTCACTAATTCGTAAAAATAGGTTAAAGACTATATGTCCCAAGTATTATGTGTATTGTTTAATAGGCGAGTCAGATGATTTTGCTGCATTTTCTAACATTACATGTGGTTCAAATTTTAAAGATTTATGTTTTTTATCAAATGCGTAAAATATTTAAATTAATTCATTATGTTCACGTCCAATGCTCACAAATGTTGTAGGTTAACAGGTATTTGGACAAAAAGCAGACTGTTATACTATAATAAAACTTGCGACGTTTCGTAGTTTTATTATACTTCATCAGGCAACTAATATAATTATGAATTTTGTTGGCTTATAGTGGTTGATTACCTGTTTCCAACAAATAAAATATTTCAAAAAAATATGATGGACTAAATACTCTTAACAATAAATTTAGTTGTGACATATGTGTGAAGTTCTATACAAATATACATGAAAAACACGTGCATATTTTCAAAGAATGGTAAAACTATCAAGAGAAACGTGCAGGAAATTTGAAAACATCCCAACAAGCGTTTTTAAGGAAAAAAATTCCTAAACATTTCAATTCTAAGTATCACCAAATTTGGCAAGAAAATCAGGAACTTTTAAAATTAAATCCGATACCCGACTTCGTTGGTAATTTAAAGAAAAGACATTTTCAGTCGACATGTAAAATATTTAAGACAGTTTATAGTTTACTGAAACGGAGCCGTCCTTTTGCAGAATTTGAAGATGGAACCGAACTGCAAACCAAAAATGGAATAAATATGGACAGAGGCTTACATTCACGTAAAACTGCCAAGAAAATAGTCGATTTTATCGCAAAAGAGATTTAGAAGAAATAAATTTCCAAATTTATTGTAAAGGAACTTAAAATTTGTATTATTATTGATAAAGCTTCTTCAGTGTCATTGAAATTCGTACTGGTGGTTTTCTTCAAGGTAAAAGATTCTTAAAAATCTTTATTTACTTAAGTTGAGTAACTTCAAGAAGAAAAGCAAAAAGCCGAATCAATATTCAATGTTTTAATGAATTATTTAAGTTATGCCAGATTTGATTATGAAAACCTGAATTAAAATTCGATAGCTTTTTGCAGCGATGGAGCTAGTATAATACTTGGTGGAAATTCAAGTCAACGCTAAAATTTTAAGTTGTTATTGTTAAGCACCGTCTAAATCATTGTCTTGAGCTTGCTTTGAACGATTCATTTAAAGGAATTCAGCAACTTAATTACTTCAAAACTTTCATAGACAAGATTTATTTGGTTTTTTGTAAATCAAGTAAAGATCAGCAAGAACTTTTTAATATCTCAAAAAATCTTAGCTTTGATATTTTGAAAATTAGAACAGTATATGGAACAAGATGAGCGGCTTGCAGTTTGAGTTCAACAATTGCAGTTTTCCGTGAATATCCATCATTATACCAGTTTTTCAAATAGGATGCAAACTTTTTTCTTAAAAATTTGTTACCAAAGATTGATATATTAAGTGAAATTTCTTTTTTATTATATGCATGACAACAAAAACTTATGAATTTGTTCAAAGCTGAAAATTTTATAATTCGAACAATTATAGCTTTTGAAGTGCTGAAAGAAAGGGAAAAATTTTATGAGCAAAAATAAGAAAAAACTATAAATTCAAAAGTATTTGAAAATAAAAAATTTATTGAAAATTCCCGCTGTGTTTCTTTGCTTTTAGAAAGCATAATTATTATATGAAATATCTTGAAACTATAAATTGCAACATCAAAGATATTATTGTCCTATGGAAAGCAGCAGAAGATCAACTTTTCTAATTTTTTATAATTTTCAATTATGAAATATAGATAAATTTTATATCCCCAAAATTATTCAGGAGGTAAAAAATATTTTGAACACAATACCCGTCAGTTTGGCAGAAGCTGAAAGGTGCTTTCGTCTTATAAATAATATTTGCACAGAAAAACGATACAAACTGCTTGTTTCCAATATAAGTAATATAATGATTATTAATTTGAATGGTTTGCCTTTTATAGAATCAGCAAGGATAGAGAAGAAATGGTAAAAAAGAAATCATACTTTGGATGATCCTCGTGTAAAAACCAAAATAGAAGCAGATATGACTGTAAACGAGAGGGCTATTTGGCAATATTTAAAATAATTAAACGTCTTTTTGTCCAATTGAAATAAATTTACTATTTTAAATTTAAGGAAAACTTTGTGTTTTTAAACATATACCCTTGCATATCGATTGTTGATCAAGTTGAATCCCATCACAGGTTATAAGAGTTGCTACTTTCTCCGTTATAATGAAAGAAATAATGATTTTATAAATCATTATGATAAATCACATTCTTATACAGACATACATTTTAAACTATCATTTTCTCATACAGGTGTTCAAACTGAACAATCAATTTGTCATACAGATGAGCAAAATGAACCATTAAATAGTCAAAAAGGCGTGAAAACTTTTAACTACTTAGAAATGTTGTTTTCATCGTACCAGTACTGTGTAGTATAGTGGGCATGGTATCGGCATGTGACACCTGACCGTTGTGGTTCGAATCCCCAAAGCGAATAACTTTTTAATTTTTTTAAAATTAATTTTTAATATTTAAAATTCATTTTTTATTATGACTTATTATTGGAGAAAAATTAAAATGAAGGAAACCACAGAAAAAAATATATCTAAATAATGTGATTTTGTCTACGGACAATATGTAGTACCTGTTAAAAGGTTTTTTTTTGTAAAAGTTCTTTTTGTCGTAAACTTTCTTTGAATAAGACTCGAACCGCCTACAGCATCAGCACCGCTTTACGAACAGCAGATCGGCGGTTCATTTTATATCAGCCTAATGTAATTGCAACAGTTTCAGAGATAATATTGTGATCAGTGGAATATGTTTCGAGTGATGACAGTTCTCGTGGCAAAGCAAAACTACCATCAATATAAATTTTTAAATAACATTGTCAATTAACCGGCTCACCGGTAGCCCAGTGGTATCGACAGCGGCTTGGTGTCCGTGTTCAAATCCCGACCAAAAGTTTTTTTTTTTAATAAAAATTTTTTTTTTTGCGGTTTTTCTTCGCAGAAACTTTTGGCTGTTTCTCTTTGCTGAACCTAGTTCATGCGAATTTTGAGTTTTAGACTACGCGTACTAGATGAAAGAGATGGTAAAAAATATTTCAAACTAGAATCAAGGGAACAGACAAGTACAAGGCTGGCAATTTTTCTTGTAAAATTTATCTAGTATTTGAAGAAACCAGAAGGGTGAGAAATTCTTAGCTACTTTATTATTTGAATTTAAATTGTTTGTAAGTTATTAAAATTCAGCCTCCACGCTGTACCGCTGTCTTGAGTAGAGAGAAATTTCGGGCGAATTTTCAATTTAAATTTTCGTATTAATGTCACGGCCTACTCGCTGAGAAACATGTCCTGAGAGAAGAGAAAAAATGGGCGAAATTTTGCTTATCTATTTTTGGCCTCTGCGCTAGGTCGCTGTCCTGAATGTAGAAAAATTAAGGGCGAATTCGTAGAATTTCGGCCTCCCCGCTACGTTACATATCCTGAGGGGAGAGACTTTTACAGACGATTTGGATATATTGTTTATTTATTTATTTTTTTTTTTGCAAAACTGTTAGACGGCCTCCACTCTGTGTTGCAAATGCAAAGTGGTGAGATAACACAGCGAATCGCGAAATAAAAAATGAAATTTCACGTTCAGAATTTAGTGAAATTGTTAGGCGGCTCCCTCGCTGTGTCGCTGTTCTGAGAGGAAAGACTTAGCGTTCCGTTAAATTAACTCCGGTCTTACGCTGCGTTACATGTCCTGAGTGAAGAGACAATAGGGGCGAATAGGGAAATCAAATGATAGCTTTGTGTATCAATATATTTGTACATACTTCACACCCCTTCTATCGCCATAACAAGACAGAACTTAACTGTTTCACCAGTCTCCAACGTTACAACTCGACGCAAGTCATCCGAACATATTCTGCTGAGATCATAAGTATCGCTTTGGCTTAGTTTAATATTATTATTCTAACTTAAAAATTTCACTTATTCATCGATTTTCAAATAAAAAATCAGGCATATAGTTGACCGTTAGAATAATATTCCCACACCGGCACCAAAGAGAACCAGCGTCGAATTCTCTAGAATTGGGCAAGCAATGGTTCCTGAAATGAAGAAACCGTTTAACATAGTAACAGCACTTTGCACCGTAGTCCAACCCCAAGCAATCACACTATGCTAAACCCTAGTAGTCAAAATGTTCACTCCGTGTGTGATACGGTGCGGAAATGGAACATTGCTTTCGACGGGAAAACTGGTCCCGTCACCTTCATGGAGCGAATTACCGAGCTCCGTAATAGTTACGGCTCTACCGACGAGCAAATGTTAATAGTCGTACCGGAGTTAGCCAGAGGACCCGTTTTACTCTAGTTCCGGAACAACCGAAAATTTTGGAAAACCTGGAAAGAAATATTGACGACAGAAAGAAGTCCACAAAAGGATACAGCAACCGGGCGAGAAAGGCAGAGACTATGTCATTGCCATCAAAACCTTGATCCTCCATTATAAGAAGCTGACTGGGGAACATGAACTGTTTCAAATATATCAGAATCTAATGCCCTTATATAGACAATATATTCACCGACGGGACTTCAGAAACATCAAGAAGATCCAGATCAAAGTACGGCAACGAGCTACAAGACTCACTGCCATAACACCGGCACCACCAACTCCGCTAAAAACAGAAAGTACGAGTTCTGCGCCGCACGGGAAGATCAACCCAAAGTTCGATCCAAAGACAGACTGTTGACGCTATAGCTGGAGCGGTCATTTGCGACCGCGATACCCAAACGCCGTCGTCCAATTTTGTAACCGATGTAGCTACTCGATCAAGAAGCCGAAGCAGCCCTTCTCATCGCGGCTTCCTCTCATAACAGCCGGCACACTGGCCTCCATCAAACCGATCGTATCCGGCGATCCCAGAGTATATATTACTGTAATTATCCCGGGCAAGGACTATTCTGCGTTGCTGGACACGGGCTCTACTCGGTCGTACATGAACGAAAAAATACGACAGCATTACAATAACAATGGCGCAAAAATTGCTACCCGCCACCGCAAGTGCTATCCAAGTGGCAGATGGATGAACTGTGACAATTGACATCGAGTGCCGAGTACGGTGTAAGATCGATGGGGTCTGGAAGCGGTTCCAATGGATCTGCTTCCCAAAACTCGCCACGCAGCTGATAATCGAAATCGATGTCATAATCCTGTGAAACATCAAAATCAGTATTTCTCCAGATTGTTGCCAGTTAAACAGCATCTCAATCCCAACTATCTGATGCAATATCCAACCACAACAGGCAACCAAATCTCACAAAACATCAGATACGGCTGAAGGAACGAACACCGATAAAACAGTATTGCCAACCCTGAAATCCGAAAATGTTAGAGATTATTAACCAGGAGGTCGGCAACATGCTGGAGGATAAAATCATTGAACGTTCTAACAGTGCTTAGTGGTCCTCTACAGTAATCGTTCAAAAAAAAAACGGGAAACCACGATTTTTTATTGCCATCCGACGCTTGAATGAAGTAACCGAAATAGACGCTTACTCGCTACCGTTCATTCTCTCCATTTTAGATTGACTTTGAGAAGCACGCTACTTTACCACGCTTGATCTCAAACAAGGGTACTGGCAGGTACCGCTCACCGAAAAGAGTAAATATCTAACCGCGTTTACCGTTCTATGAATAGATCTATTTTAATTCTGGGTAATGCCATTCGGTTTGAACGCCGCGCCCGCCACGTTTCAGAGGTTATAAGATCGTATAATCGGTCCAGAGATAAAACCGCACGCATTTGCGTATCTTGAAGACATATTTGTGCTTAGTACTACCTTAAAAAAACACTTGGAAGAAGTGTTTCGACAACTACGCAAAGCCCGGTTACAGCTTAACCCAGAGAAATGTCATTTTTTCGAGAAAACAATTAAATATCTGGGGCACATTGTGCCATAACGAAGGATACAAACCAACCTAGAGAAGATATTGGCCATCAATAATATCTAGCTGTCAAGAAGTGTAAAAGAAGTGCGACAAGTACTTGGAGCAGCATTTTGGTACAGACAATTCATTAAGTGATTCTCAAACATGGTCGCTACCATGACACGGTTGCTGAGGATAGATCATCCGTAGAAGTGGACCTCGCAGGAACAAACGGCGTTCCGAAACCTCAAGCATGCATTAACCAGTGCTCCAATACTTGCCTGTCCGGATTTCGAATACCCTTTAAACCGACGCTTCGGTTACGGGACTAGGTGACGCACTCATTTAGCGCATCGATGACCAAAAGCAAGTGATCGCGTACGTTAGCCGTACGCTAAGTCTTCCAGAAAAAAATAATTTTACTACAGAATAAGAATGTTTGGCAATCGTGTGGGGCGTGCAGAAAATGCAAACATATCTGAAGCGTTACCAGTTCACCGTTCTTACCGACCACCAGGCCCTCAAATGTCTTTCTTCAACAGTTTAACATGAAGATCGACTACCGACTGGGCTTTTTAAACCAACTCGCCGATACTCTATCCCGACAACCGTTACCACTAGCCAAGGTGAAATAAAAAATTGTTTGCGGTCCGCACCACCTTCGATTGGTACACGAAGACTCTACATGAAGTCACTACTCGTTCACATGAAAACCCTGAATATCGCATCGCAAACGATCACTTTCACAGTTTCGGCACTTCTGGGATCCGCAAGATCTCACCGAGGATGATCCCGAACGCGAATGGAAGCAGTGCATATCCGCTGCCCAACAAGCTATCATTCTAAAAGAAAACGACGACGATGTTTATGCCGGCTACCTGGAGATTGTGAAAACGCTGTCACGAATACTGTTGCGATACTACTGGCCCGGGATGAGAGGAGATGTCGCCTCGTACTTTTGTTGCCAGAAATGTCTACGATACAAAGTTAGTCAGACGGAGACACCAAGAGTTATGTCGTAACCGAAGATAGGCAAACCATGGATAACCATCACCATGTATATCATCGAACCATCACTGCGGTCAAAGAAGGAAAACTAATTTCTCGTCGCCTTCTAAGATCGCTTTACAAGTGGGTAGAGTGTCGTGCCCTCCGTAGAGCTACCGCTGACACAGTAATCCAGGCTCTTCACGAGTTGGTCAGCAACAGATTTGGTTGCTCCAAAGTGATCATCACCGA
>CM008231.1:2318398-2341862 GCA_002278615.1 Pogonus chalceus | reverse complement strand
TATATTTCCAAAGTTTCAGCTAATTTCACGATTTTTTGCGAGATATTCGAGAAACACTCTTTAAATTTTGCAAAAACTGAAATGTTATAAATCGCTAAAAATCGATATATTATTATGTCCAGCTACCTTTTCTAAAAATGATCTTATCTGGGAAAATTAATTTGGACCTATATTATGGAAATTTTGTATTATTTTTGCTTATTGTCAAGATTTATTCTAATTTGTGTATTAAGTTTCTGAAAAAACGCTATTCGTTTAAGTTGCCGGGAAAAATTGCGGAATCAATTTCAAGTATAGAAGTTTGACTTTTAATAATTTATGTTTTAATAAATTTTTTCTCAGTATGAACCTTTTACAAAGTTAATATTATTTAAATAAATACCTATTTTTTTACAAAATTTATATAAAGAAGAAAAAATTTGAAAATATATATATATTTTTTTATTGTTTATCAATTTTTTTTTCAAACTTGGTTCAGGCTAAGGGAGATTTATTACACAAATAAAAATTTTGTCAATTTTTGCATTATAATGTAAATGGTTTCAGATTTCAACTCCCCAGCGCAAAATACAACTTCTTCAATAACGTCATTTTCCAGGCGGAAACGTCAATAATTTTAAATTCCGGTATTACTTTTACTAAAGTTTAACATTGCACACATTTACAAAAAAAGTATCACATGGATTGTGTAATTACTTTGCCTTCAAACTACTCCCCAAATTATATGAAAAGTAATGCATTTATTAGTTTTCTCCCTCATAAGGTAGCATGAATTATATATGAAAAAGTTTAATAAAAAACAAAAATATTGATAATAGCTAATAATAAATGAATCAATGGCTTAATTAATTGTGTATTTCCAAAGTTTTAGCCTAATAGCACAATTATTTCGAGAGATATTCGCAAAAACCTGCTATTAATGGCAAAAATATGCTATTCTATAGAGAAACTAACGATTATAGGTACGAAAATACTTTTTATTTTCAAAATATTCGTAAAAAATTCATATTTGGAATCTGAGATTTTTTTTATTTGTAAAAATCTCTGAAAATACTATAAGCATTTTTAATGTATACTTCAGTTTTTGTTGAAAATAAATGAATAAACATCAATATATTGAACATCTATTTTCCTAAATAAAATATTTATCGATTAAGAAACTTTATTTACTACAAGAAAGTTACAAATATGAATTTTGCAAAATAATGCAAGGCTTTTTAAATAATTTTTAGATTGTACAATACTAGAGTAATTAATTGTTAAATGAAAATATTATTATTTTTCAATCATAATTATTTAGAATGTGTTAAAAAAATCAGGATAATTAATAAAATAAAAAGGCCAAAATATAACAAATTGATTAAAATATTTCTTAAATGGAAAGTTATGCAAATAAATTATATGTTAATAACTCTTGACAATTTTTGAACTCTGTTTAATAAGAGATCGCCTTGTTTTAAAACTGCGTGGAATTGTCCGTTTTTATGATCTGGCCTGTTTGTTTCTACGATTCCTCCGACACGATCAATCTTGCAATGCAATCGACCTGCTGATATGAAACGAGAAAGTTCCCTGGAATATATTAAAATTCATTAAAATATGTTTTATGAATTATTTAAAGTATAATCAATACTCACTCATCAATATAATCTACTGACACTCCAAAAGCATCAGACATATACTGAAGTGTCAAGGATCGGTAGGATTCTAAGAGTTGAGAGTATGCCAAAATTCGCATTTCTCGTACGTAATACCGATAATGTGGATGGACTAAATAATCTCTCCGTAAAAGACCTTCAACATTAGCTACAAAGGAAAAAATGAAATTTAATAATAAAACATTGATTTAAGATATAAATATTTTACTTACCGAGATTAACGAAAAATTCCGAATAATGACAATTATACAATGAAAATAAATAATTTTTAACATCCGGATTTGAGTGAAGTACTTCTAAAATTTCGGACCCTTTAATAATCTGAAATAAAATTAATAATATTAGGATAAATATAAAGAATTTTTTTAAATAAAAATATACCTTATCCCGAAGTTGATTTCTTGGCAAACTAATCATAGATACGTATACGGTATATCGTACAAAAGTAATATAATCCATGAGTTCATATGAAGTAAAAGTACTAATTGTATCTAAAAATAAATTAGCGGCTGTTTTAAAGTCACGAACTGCAATGCTGTACACTCCTTGATAAACTTTTAATCGATTTCTCCTATCCCAATCGCCACCTTCTTCAATTAAACTGGAATAAAAATAAAAATTGTAACGAAAATATAAAAATTACAGGAACAAATTAACTTACGCTTTAGCTTTTTCGATGTTACGAGTAATAATATCATGATCCATAAAAAAGAGACCAATTCTAATATTATGGAAAACTATATCCAATCTATGACCTAATGAAACAGTTTTATCGTAAGTTTGACGAAAAACGCTGATGGCATTGTCTTTGTCTCCAATACGACTAAAATATTCCGCTTTTTTAAGATATGCCTCACGAACTTCCATTTCGCCTAAATTTTTTTCTGCATCTAGAATTGCTTCATCTAACTTTTTTATTTGTTCAGCATTTTTATTTTTCATTAATGTCAAAAGAGTGTCATCGACCATCCAATCTAACTCATTACAAACTGTTTGATACCATGGTGCCATATCTAAAATATTTTTTATGTTTTATAATTTAAAGATACATGTTCTATTTCATTGATAATTTATTCAAAATCACAAGTCATTATAGGTTAACTTGCTTACCATCTTTTTTGATTGCATCCATAAGTTTCGCCCGAACATTTTGATCGTCTCTATATTCAGGTAAACTTAAAAGAAATTTTAACTGAGCTAATTCCAAGTTAGGATTCTTTTCTAAACCCTCTTCTTCAAGATTTTCAAGCGGCATTTTGTAATATGTTTTGCACTGTTGTTTCAACTTTTCGTGATGACAAGCGAATTAGATTTGTTTCTTAATGCTATTGCCAACTTTAACTAAAAACCTTAGATCATACATGATCAGGATATGAAAGCAGGGATACCACCTCACTAAATCTATACTGATCCATAGGCGTAGTTCACATATTTTTGTTTAAAGTATAGTATTCATTTAAACAAATTAATAGAAGTAAAACATTTGTCAGCATTTTAAATTAAATACATTTATTGTTTCTAGTATTACACATCAATTGTAGTTACATTAAATTAAAATTAAACATTTTTCATCTTGTAAATTATTTGGTGTAAAAGAAATATAATTATAATTAACAATCACAATTAAGTTCAACATGTTTTTAAAAGAAAAAAAAAATTATCACCTATAAAATTACAAAATTAATTTATTGACTTGCAAATAATTATAATTAAAAGTATTAACTCTTTATAAGTAATTATGATTAATAATAATTCGAACATCACATTCTATAAGAAATAAATATTTAATTGACGNTTTTTTTTTATTATTTTACTTTTTTTAATTAGGCCAAAGAGTTATATACATAAATTTCTTTAAAGAAATATATTAAACAAAATTTAATGAAACTTTGAGTATTCTGAATTATAATAAGTAAAATAAAATAATTACGATCAATGACATTAATATTTTTAAATAAATTCTTTAGTACATATAGTTTAAAATTTTATTTTCTAAATTGCTTGTAAGGGTTATAATTTAATTAATATTACATGGTCCAATAATAATTATAAATTCATTAAAAACAAACTAGTTTTATATTTAATAAAAAAAAGGAAATATCACAAGATTTCTAAATTCCCGATTGTCTTATATAAAATAAAATAATGTGAATCAGTTACAAAAAGTGCAATTTTTATATTTTTCTAAAGAATAAAGTATGTAACAACAAATTTATTTACGTAGATCATTTTAAAATAATTTAAGAAAAATTGCTAAAATCGGTTTTTAATTTAATGGAAGGTTGTTGCACAGATACGGGTTTACTAACATTTGATTCTATGTTTTTAATACGTTGTTGATTTTGTTGATTCAACCTAACAGCATTTTCTAGTCGGGTACGAAGATCAGTTGATTGGCTCATTAATGTTTTAAACTCCTGATAAATAAAGATTATAGTATTAAATATGTTTTGAAATAGGTATTATTATAATTATTTTACCTGTGGATATTTCGGACCAATTTTCATCAGCCAATGTAAACTTACTTCATGTAAAGCCAAAGCATTTTTATTGGCTGAACGTAATGCCTGACCCTCTAATAAATAACTAATTAAAATAGGTACAAGTAGAGTCAGCATTTGAATTCCTAAAACACATTTATTATTAATTTTTAAGTATAATTTGATTATTATAGCTTATAAATATATAAGTGCAAACTATAAAATATGTGTGTGCATTAAATATGTATTTAAATTACCTGTCATAATATCTCCTGGGTAGCAAACACACATATGAATTCATTAAATAAATAAGTTTATATTAAATTATGAAAATTTTAAACTTACGGTGTTTTGGATCAGCGAGCGAAATTAAAGATTCTACGGTTGTAATAGTTTCAATTGTAACAGATAACTCTGCTTCGCTCATAACTAATTTCGCTGTATCTGAATATAATGATTCCACAAGTCGAGGTGCTAATGCATGAATATATGGAGTTGCTACGGTTCTATCGCTATGCGCAAAAACTGATCTTAAAGTTTGAACGCATTTCATTCGGACCTAATTAAAACATATTTGAAATATTCGAAATATATATATATAAAAAAAAAACATGTGTCTTACAGTAGTATTGGCACATTGCAAACATTGTCTAAAATGATTAATGCAAGGGTATAATAAATTCGGTGCTGAAACTACTTCAGAAGGTGCATGTAACACAAAAACTCCAATTGCTAACATCATTGTTACTTCATCTAATTTACTTTCTTCACAACCTTAAATAATATAATACGGTAATGATATGTTTTTATATTTGATAAAACTAAAAAATATGAACCTGTTTTAGCGAGGTCAATAATTTTGGCTAAAGCACTTTGCAATAATTTACACCATTCTTCACCACAACGTTCATCTCTGCTATAACGATCAGTTGCTAACATTTTCAAACAATGTAAAGCAGCTTGAACTGATACATTATTAGCCATAACGGTTGTATCATTAATATTTTTAGTTGCCATTTCTTTAATAACTCCTGTTGTTAAATATAAAACTGTAGGCAAAATTGCTACTGCGCCTAAAATTTTATTTTTAAATTTAAGGGATTTTGTTTTATAATTAAACAATTATAATTTACCATTAGGAGAACATAATTTGTGCAAAGATTCCATACTAGATAAAGCAATAGCTATAAGTTTCCCGGAATCTTCAAAAGACTGAGATAATCTTAACGCTGTTATAATAGTAGCATTTGGTGATGGACTTAAAGCAGGTAATTGTCTTACAAGAAGACACAAACACACTTCTAATACAGCGAATACTAAAGATTTTCCTGGAGTAATTAAACCATTATCCCCGCCTTCCCCAATAAGATCAACCTCAGATGTATCCATAGATTTTTTGGTAACATCCAATTTTTCTTGCGCACTTTTTATAACTTGTTTTAAAATTTCCATACATAATAAATGGATAGTTTGGTGGTCTCTAGTTAATAGAAGACGATGCAATACATTGCATAGTTCAATTGCAAGGGATCTGTCTACCATAAGAATTTCTCGTGCCCAAGATGAATCAAGGAGAGTGTATAAGGCTTGTAAACAAGTTATTATACTTTCAAGTGGTTCGGCAGACCGCGTACTGCATAGAGCTTCCATGCATATCCCTATAATATTTTTTTTTGTAATAATAATAAATAAAAAATGTTTATATATTAATAAAAGTAGTGCAATTTGATATGACGTAGTATGTTTGATTTATATCTAGTAATTCGTAAGATTGCGTACCGCACAGAACTTCTATGCATATCCCCAATAATATTTTTTTTTGTTATAATAATAAATAAAAAATGTTTATGTATAAAAAAAATTAGTGCAATTTGAATATAAATAATATGTGACGTAATATGTTTGATCTATATCTAGTAGTTCATATGATCGCGTACTGCATAGAACTTCCGCGCATATCCCCTATAATATTTTTTTGTAATAATAATAAATAAAAAATGTTTATATATCCAAATAAAATGAGTGTAATTTGAATATAAATAATATGTGACGTAATATGTTTGATCTATATTTAGTAGTTCCTATGATCGCATACTGCATAGAACTTGGATTTGTCACTAAATTTGTTTGTAATAATTTGTTTTTAAATAAATTATAAATAAAAGTATTGCAATTCGAATATAAATAATACATGACGTAATATGTTTGATCTATATACAGAGATTCGGCTAACTGCATACTGTATTCATGTATTGTATTTTGTAATAATAATAATAAATAAAAAACTTGTATAAAAAATAAATAAGTAAAAGTAGTGTAACTTGAATCTAAATAATATATGACGTAATATTTTTGATCTATATTTGGTAAAACAACAGTAAAGAGAACAATGCAAGAAAACTTACCGAATAAAAGATGGAATCTATCCGAATTTGAATCGCTTGTGGTATTATTATTATTCGAATTATCGTTCGAATTTTTCGTATTCGAGTTTTCATTATCGGTTGTATTTGTATCAAAACCACCAGCATTTAACCATAAAGCAGCTGCATGCAATATTGGTGGCCAAGATGCAGAATAATGTGGCCGAGATGATTCCATGGTATCAGTTGTATAGAATGCCCCACCATCATGTGGTAACTGACTAGCAAATTCTGGAGGTAATGAAAGTAGTGCATGGTCTTTTAAAGCAGCTAACCAATGTTTGGATAAGCTAACTAACTCTGGTTGCACCAAATTTAAAAGACTTTCTCCCCTATATTCGAAATCACCAAAGTCATCGTCATTATTTTTAGTAGAACTTGTTGTTAATTTAGTAACACTACCCGGAGCAGACCCATTACCAATCATGGCAACAACGTAAACTTCGGCCCATGCTTTTAATATAGCTAATTTTTCTAAAGTGGCTAAACTTTCATTATATAATTGGGTAGTATTTGTTTTTATTTGTAGTTTTCCTAATGAGGAAACTAATAATTGATGTACTCTACGTAAGTCATTTAAGTCACGCGCAACATTTGACCCTATCCAAGTAGAACAAACTTGGCAAGCAGCTGCAGTTACCAAGGAAGAAGTTTCTGGAGAAAATGCTGGTCGAAGTGCAGCTCCAACCTTTCATCGTAAATTAAAAATAAGTTTTGCAAAATAAAAAAAAAATAAATTAAGATAAATACCTGAGCTTGGAACTGTTCCAATAATAAATGTCCAGGAAATTCTGGTTCCGGAACTTGTGCGAATTTTTCAATTACCTCTTGTAAAGTTTTTAATCCTTCCAATCTCAAAGGATCAGAATCACTTGTTGCCGCCATAAATGCCATTCTAACTAAATCTGATAAATGCAGAACTAAATAATCTCCTATAAAAATATGAACAAAATATGAGCTAATTATATTAAAAAATGGAATTAAATAAAAATATACCCCTATTTTTCATCATTTGTAGTTCTTTTGCTTGAACTAAATCAAAATGTGCACCTTTAGTCAATTCGCAAGCTGCAATAATTTTACGAACACATTCTGCAGCAAATACTCTAGTTGGCCAACGAGGCTGTACCGCAGGATGAGTTGAAGTATCTTCTGCTGTATGAAATTCCGTTTGGTCATCATCTGGTTCCCCATCGTCATTATCATCTACATCACCAGTAGATATACTAACTGTATCTTCATTACCAGTACTGCTATCTATAAACGCGAACAATAATAATAGACTTAACCAGGTACTGTTAATTTTTTTAAATAGTACCTGTCGCAACTGTAAGTACATCTTTACAAAGTCCTAACCATAGAGATAAATTATCTGAAGCTAACATTTGCAGCATACTAATTAAAGTATCATGAATATCTTTAATTAATTTCGCATCAGTTTCTGTATCCAACATGCTAAACAAAACACCTGGAAGACCTGTCTCTGTAATGAGCAGCCCTTCAACAGTATTTGCATCACGACTTTCACTAGCTAAAGTCATAGCATGTTCGCAGACTTCTTTCGCTTCACGTTGTGCTAATTGACGTAGACACGAAATTGCAGCCTTACGCAATAATAGATGATTACTTGAAAGTGTTCTCTATAGTAAAAATTTGAAAATTAAGCTCCAATTATGCGGCATTTTATTAAAAAAACTTACGCATAATGTTGGAACAAGGGATGATAAATTAACATGTCTCGGAGCAAACAAATGTAATTGTTGTAAACATCCTGTAGCCTCAGCTTGTACCAAAGGATCTTGATGATCCTGCATAATAGCACATGCACAAAGGAAAGATGACCGAGCCATACATATAGAAGTTGTATTTCCTTGTAACTCAGGTCCAATAGTTGTGATTAACGCGGATAATACTTTGCCTATACATTGATGTACATCAACGTATGATTGAGGAACATTTAATAATAATTTTAATGCTAAAGATAAAGTTGGTTCAACGTATCCCCTAAACATAGGACCGCCGGAGTCGGAAATTAATGCTAATGCATGTAAAGACCAAACCTTTAAAAAATTTCGAAAAAATAGTAATTCGATTTTTATTATAAATATAATTGAATATTCACCTGTACTACAGGTGATGTTGTATCCTGTGCAAGCGCTAATAAAATCGAAACACTAGTATTCAAATGTTGACTAGACCCCATTCCCCCAACATATCTATGTAAACAACCCAGAGCAAGTGAATGTCCAGTACGACTGGCTACATCCCTAGCAGATTTTAACTTATCAAAACTAGTTTGTGCTAATTCAGCTGTGAATCTAGAATCTGCAACAACTTGAGCCATTCGACCAACAGCTTCACCTGCCGCGCAACGCAAAATAGGATTACTCGAAGTTAAAGCTCCCTAATATAAAAAAAATTATTAGTCAAGAGACCAAAATTCAATAAAACTAAATAAATTTACAATTATCAAAGATGTAGCCGATTTTTTAACATCTTCTTGTCCGAAACTAGTTTTAGCTTCAGTTAAACCTTTAAGTCCGCTTAATAAAGCAGTAAAAACATTCATTTGAACTGCTTCTTGTCGAGAACTCTTTGCATGTTTGATGCATTCCGCGAAATGGTCTAACATTTGTAAACGATGTTTATTTGCAACGCGAGGGAATATTTGTCCAAATAGAGATACGGACATATCAATAACTGCCACACCAAGTGGCAAAGGACCTGGTAATACCTCGCTCTAAAATTTAAAGGAATAAACACCAATTTCAATACAGATATGAGAAATTTATTACCGCTGGAACAGGGCGATATAAACAACACGGGTCATGCTCAAGAGCCCCGGAACCTGCTGCGCTGTTTGGTTGGAGCTGAAAGGAATTTATTATTAAAAATGAAATAACGTAAATTTAAGCAAACTACTCAAGAAAATCGCCTATTATATTAAATCCTAAATTAAATACTGAAATTAAAATAATAAACATGTATTATAGACGAATTTCTTATAAAAAAATTCAAGTATAAAAAACCAAAATTACATTTCAACTAATCAAAAATGTAACCAAACTGTCTGTAAATATAAAACGCCATGCTTATAAATAACTTATCACACCAAAACTATTAAGAAATAAATTAAAAATCAAGGAACCTTTCTTAACAATTTTACTCACATGTTCCCCGTCGGTTTTTCGATTTGGCTCCATCTGATATAGGGAAGCAATTGTGTTAATAACTATATTTTGAAGTGTTTTAAACTTATAACACATATATGAAAATAATACATTTATATACACAATAGATAAAAAAAAATTAAAATCTAAATAATAATATGTAAAACATGTAATTGAAGTAATATATAAAAATAAGGGCTAACCTGGTCTTCGATGGTTCTATGATCAGTTTCCTGCAACCAAGTTCCTAAGATAACGGAATCATCTGCATGGCATACGCATCTTAATTGAGAAGTTGTCGTATTTGCTGGATTTTCAGTTAAAGTAAATTCTGCTACAAGCATTCTCAAAAGGTGAGTGTAAGAAGTTTCAAAAGATTGAGGCGGTAAAAGAAGTAAAGTTTCATAAAGACGTAGACGAACCATAGCAGCTGGTGCTTTTAATTGTTGACCGTAACTTTTAAGAACATTTGATATGCTAAAATATAATTATTTTTAACATAACTTGTTAGTTATATTTTTTTAAAAAGACATACTTAGTAAGCATAGCTAGAGCAGATTCAACAGGGGTAAGCAGTCTTCTTATAATGTCATCATTAACAAGTTCTGGACAATTCTGTAAGAAACTGTGCATAGCAGATAAAGCTCCTGCTCTGCCTTCTAAAGTAACTTGCCAAGTAAAGGCATCGCCCCTTGCTTTTTCAGAATCTAGTTCTTTTGTTGAACGAGGGAATGAGTTACGCCATAATAATAACATGCGAGGTAATAAACCACGGACAACAGGAACACCTAATATATAATTTAAATTTGTAATACATCAAATTTTTATTATTTTTGAAAGAAAAAATACCTAAAGTCATTATAGCACCAATAAGCAACCATCCTGCTTGTGTTCGATTCAAAGACAGTCTACTATTTTGGCTTGCACTCCGCAGTAATTCTTCAGCAGTGTTAAAAATAATCTTTCCTTTCGTATGTGGAACACCTAATGGTGATAACTTAACACCGCCAAGTACTGCTGCAAGTGCACAACTATACCCTAATATAAAATTTAATTCATGAAATAATTATTTTCTACAAGTTGAAATTAATAGCTAAACCTGATATAGCTTCCGGAGAAGTACGTAAATCTTCGATACCATTAATACATCGATCGATTAAAGGAGTTATTTGACTTGGTACAGCAACACAAATGCATCGTAAACACCATGCAGCTGCAAGACGAGCTGCATGGCATGGATGTACCAAAACACTAATAGTTGCTTCAATCAAATCTAAAAATAATCAAATTACAACTAGAACTAATCAATTATTTGCATTTCTTTACTTAAAGATTGATCGGTAATCAAATCATGCGCTGTGGTCCCAAGACTAAGTATCAAACTTCCAATTTCTTGTAAAGCGCAAACAAGTAAATGCTGACTAAATAATGTTTCTTGATTACTGTCTTTTGCATTTTCTGGATTAAAGTCTATTGAATTCATTTCTTTAATTACAATCTGTGCGATTTCTTTACAAGCAGATACTTGTGCTTTTTCACTCAACATTTTTCCTAATACATTGCGAAGTATAAAATTAATACATTTTCTGGAATAAACTGCATCAACGTGTGATGAAGCAGCTTTTGGATTTGCAACAAGATATAAAATGTGAGTTAAGAATGTTCTGATGTTTCTTTCAAGCCATACTCCGCCGAGAATTTGAACAAATATAACATAGGCCTAAAGTTAAAATACACTTAATATTTGAAAAACAAATAAATACGATTAAACATACATGAGTAACACCAACACGAACTTCCCGATTTGCTCCAGAACTTCCTTTAATTATTTCCCCAGTTCCTTTCAAAAAACCAACTCCGCCTCTTAAGAAACCGGACATTAAAACACTTAATGCTTCATCTAACGATACTAGTTTAACACCTTTTGGTAGTTGTACTAAAAATTTAGTTACTAATAAAATTTATTTTCAATTTTTTAAGTAGTTTTATTCACCTGACTGGCCAGTCTTTTGTGTTTGTTGTGTTACAGCAATAAGTGCTCCTAATAATTTAGCAACAGAACATCGCACTTCGTAATTTGAACCGTCAAAAGCTCTAAAGCATAATGTTGCTAAACTTTCAAGTTCAGTTGTATATAAAAATGGTGCGTGATTTAACATTTCTTGCAAACATCTTGATGCTGCGCATCGCACAGCCATCACTCGATCTATTAAACAATGTCTTGTTGCTTTGTAAATATCTTTATGGACATTTGTAATTGCACTACCCATTCCGGCACAAACCTTTAATATTTTTATTAAGTTTTATTTTGTTCGATCATTAGATTTGTTTAGCATAACTTATAAGAGCGATTTTTAATATAATTGTAAAATTTAGAAGAAAAAACTTCGTATTTAATATTAAATTAATAATGAGAGTAATAAATACTGAAGCTGGAAGGACATTTGATGAATGAAGTAAAGAACCAAGGTAAAATAATTGAATTAAATTGTCACTACAATTATGTCGCTCGTACGTGCCATGCCTTCTAAAGCAAATAGATCATGAATACCTTCTCTAATGTGAGCATAATTTCAATTCTAGTCTGTGATTCGGCACTTCGTAATGACCGAATCAATATTTGCACTGTTTCTTCATACGATCTCCCCATCATTCGTCCTAATTTTTCATACATACACCCCACACAGCATATTGCAGCACTAAATCAAAATTTACATTGCAGTTCAAACGATTTGAACAATTTATTAAATCTAACTTACAGCCGTGTTGGTAAAAAGCTCGGAGAATCATCTTTATTTTTAAGTATATCGTTGCATTTATTGACGGTATCGAAAAGCAAAAAAGTGTCGCCTACGGAAAATAATGTTGCGAGACATCTTGCAATTAATTTACGTGTTGGAGGTCCTGGTGATTCTTGGACATGGTTTGTCAATTGTTCAACTAATTTCTTCTGACAACCTTTTATATCGGACTATAAAGAAACAAATTTGCGTGTCCGTATATTTATTAAACTTTTATTCAAATTACAACCGAAGTAGCTTAATATGCATTAAATAGAAATAAACAAAAAATAAAACAATAAATTCTAGTGCACTAGAAAGAAATATTTTTCATTACTCTTTCGTGAAGCAAGAAATAAGTCATGAAACCAAGAATTACTTTGTACCAAGATCGTAAAATGGTTGTAAAGAAATGAAAACTCACATATCAATATTTCGTTGTAAGACACATGAACAATGCTACCTTACAGTAAATACCTATTCAAAATTTATTAGTTCATTTTATGGCCGTAAATTACTCTACCTAGACTTTATTTCATACAAGTTTTATTACAAGCAGTTAAGAAAATTGAATATTCGAAATAAATTTCATTTTCTAACATAAAACTATTTCATTTGTAAGAAAAAATTAAAATATTTGAACCGGCAAGTTTAAAAAACAAAATAAAGTTGTTGGCGAACAGTTTGTGTAAAACTATTCCATAAATACGAGTTTTTGTAAAAGTGTCAATTACTTTATAACAACTGACCTTTTGTGCGGCTACGAGCACTTTGTCGAGAAATCTGAGCCACTCAAAAACGAAGACCGGCCTCTTAGCGTCGGGTATTTGTTTGAGTGCTTCCTCGTTAAGCGTGAGACTGTGCGAGAGTTCCATCATCATCAATGGACCAGCGTTTCGATATGGATCAGACCTATATCAATAAATAAATACAATTAATCATTTATATCGTAAAAAAATATTGATTAATTAATATATCATCCGCAGATTTTTCGTAATATGACCCAGAATTATTAAAGTACATTAATAATGTATATATATAACTCACTTTTATTATCAACATGAAAATTTAATAAACATTTTATAAGTTCTATATTTTCAACTAGTACACCTAGCTGAACAACATATTTTAATATAAACTAGCATAGAAAATTTATAATTATTAATTAAAACTTTAATATTTTAACATATAATAATAATTAATTAAAAGTTAGAACGTTTTATAGCATAATAAATCAACTTGTAACTAAAATCCATTGTTATTACAGTTAACACCTGAAATATATAAATTTTAAAATGTAATACAGTAAAAGCCTCATTAGTAGGGATAATTGCATTTAGTTTTTTACAGCAGAGACATACAATTATTGATTAAATCAGAATATAACATTTAGGAAGTAAACTTCTATTTACTTTTAACATTTTTATCTATGCATTTGGGTTATAACCTTTTATTAAATGTCAATATTAATATCAGGGGTAGAAATAATATTAAATATCTTGAAGAAAAATGAAGGAATTTAATAATAATGAAGTTAATGTAACAAAACAATGCGTATCTCAAATAACGACAATTTTTTTTAAATGAAAAAATACCAAATTTTTAATTTCAAAATACAAAACACGGATATATTTTCAAGGAAAATATCTAAAGCTCTTTTTTTGACAAAGCAAAAATGTATTCGTTTTGTATAGGTAACATTTGTACGTCTATACTGATAACATAGAAGATCGGACCGATATACGTCACACAACATATGTCGAATTGTTACTTTGGGTTGTCACGTATTTTTTTGAGTTTCTTTCTTGTATATATATCGTTGTTTCTATATGTTACATATACTCTGGAGTCTTCACTATTTTTCCTTGAAAAGTTATATTTTTTTTCTGTTATATTAATATATATTGTTATAAGTTTTCATTCATTTTTCGCAACCTGTGATGCTTTTGTGGTTTCATTTGTATTATAATCATTTTTATCTATTATATATGTATGTCACAATTAAAACGTTAAGTTAATCACTAGTAAATGCATACATTAACTAAATCATGTATTAATAAAGGCTGGTAAAGAATAGCTTATTTTTCGTAAGTGAAATCATGTATTTATTGACCATGTAGGTCGCGATAGAATGAGAAGCATACATTAACTAGTGGATGTATACATTAACTAAATCATATATTAATATTACTTGGAAAAAAACAGCTTATTTTTCTAATAGTGAAATCATGAAATGATTGACTATAAAAGAAGTGATAGAATGAGAAATATACATTAACTAGTGGATGCATTAACTAAATCATTTACTAACAATGGATTGGTTTTTCAATAGTGAAATCATGAAATTATTGGCTATAAAGAACGTAATAAATTGAGAAGTATACATTAACTAGTGAATGCATAAATTAACTAAATCATTTACTTACAGTGGATGGAAAAGAATAGCTTGTTTTTCCAATAGTTAAATCATGAAATTATTGGCCATAAAGATCGTGATAGATTGAGAAGTATACATTAACTAAATCATGTATTAACAATGGCTTGAAAAGAGAAGCTTATTTTTCCAGTACTGAAATCATGAAATTATTGACAATAATAGTCATGAAAGAATGAGAAGTACGCATTAACTAGTGGATATATACATTAACTGTAACATATATGTATATTAAAGGAAAACTGTTTAATCAGAATATGAAATACATGATGAGCAACTATTAGAGGATATGGAAAAAAGAGGAGACCCCAAAATGTATAGATTTTACGTTTAGATATGTTTTAATTCTGTTTAGAGTTCAATATCGTTGTACTTTTTATCATAAATATAAAACTAAAAAAGAAATTGAAAACAATATAAAAGATTGAAGGGAGAATTTCTCAATTTCCAATATATAAAATGCTGTAGGTAGTTGGTTTATATATTCAATTATAAAGTTTTCGGAAGGTTATACCAGATAAAATATTTACAAACAATATATGCGTATATAGTGTAGTGAGTTGCGTGATACTTTCCAATATCTCTGTATTGTTCAAGGGTATAAAGAGGAAAGAGGAGAAATGTCTGTTGCGTTTTTCTATCTTGTACGATGTGGCGACGGTGGTCGGTAGTAGCATCCGTTCGTATACACCATACACCGGATACAGTCCCACGAGAGTTCCGTACATGGACACTAAGAAAAATTAACTCGTCTCTGTAAATATTTCTCTTTTGTCCGGGAAACAATCTAATGAAGATATTTTATGATTCTTTTCGCGTTTATATTCATCAAATAATATACCATTTTTCTTATCAATTGTATTTTGCTTCAGGTATTGTTCGATTAATTCATTTACTTTCATACTATTTCTCAATTTATAAATTGAGGAAATTTATTTATTTGTAACAATCATTTTTAGTTTCATTTCAGCATTTCAGGTTTAAAAGCTTTACAGAAATAATAATTTTTCATCTTATTAAATAAAAAATAAAAAGTATTCTTGAACAAAATCCGTCCATAATTAAATAAAAGGTTAAAATCCTAGACGCAGTTTATTACAAGTATATCAAAAGATTAAATAATAAAGCCCTTTTAATTAAATCTAAATCTAAAATTATAATATATAATCCCTGGTAACTATGTTTACTAAATATAAAATGTATGTATACATGCATATATAAAATTAAGTTGCATCAAAAATTATATATAAAAGTTTTTTAAAGGTAAAAACCTAGATAGCAAGACATATATTTTCGATATATATGGTTATGTTACCAGAGACAAAAAACAGACACAACAGAGGTAGCTATTATTTAAAATCGAAAGTGCGAGACTGCGTAGGGCTGTGTTAGACCAAGTTCCAGAGATATTCCTCTGGGAGTCCAAACTGCCTTGGTTGTATATACACTACAACAGTATATGCATGCAACTTTAAAGGATGCTTTTTTCTATAATGTTATTCAATGCTTAAATTCACTATAATTGATCAAATGCATCTTATAAAAGAAAATTACTTCAAATATTTAATCATAAATAATATTTTTTCAAGTAATTCCTAAACATACAAATTTTGAATTTTAATATTCTTCAATCAATTTATCAAAATATTTTTATTATGATTCCATCACATCTTGTAAATCTCACGAAAGAAATACCAATAATAACTTTTTCCATTTTTCTTCCATTTGCAAAAGCTCGCAACATCATTACTACCTGGTGAGTTTAAAGCTACGGAAGAATCACCAGTTTATAATCTCGAGGTTTTAAAAAATATCGCACTCGTAACTAAGTTATTTTATTTAGTTGTACTTTAGAAAACTTTTACAAAGTATTATATTTTATATTGTACATTTTTCAAAAGATGAAAACATATTTTATCCAATTTATCGTTTCATGTATATAGGTTTATTATATTTCGATAACAGAACATAAAGCGGCTAGGAAATTCTAAAGTTTATATTCTATTAAAAATTTAATACATCTTAAAATCGAATTTACGGATAATATTACTAGCAGAATAAAAAGTTTAGTGCATATCTTACAACGAATATAATTGTACTCAATAAAAGGATACTCAAGGATACAGAATCATAAAAGTTATAAAGAAAATACTTGTTCAGCATATTAAATACTATAGAATGAAATTTAAATAGTGCAATTTAATGCACTTGTTTTATAGAAAAATGTACATGAATATTTTATTATTGATGAAGCAAAACAAATTGTAACTCAATATTAAAATAAAGTTATGAAAATTTCATTTCAGCAGAATTAATTACAATATTTGATATTAAAAATGAATATTTTTATAAAAAGAATTGTGGTGACATCAAAAGGAAAATATCGTTTAGAAACGTAGCTTCCGGGTAAATAATATCCGGAAAATAATTAAAAAGTTTTTTAATAAAATATCATATTTACCGTCTGATTTTCTGTAAAACATCCATAGTATCCATTTTATTTCATGTCACAGACACACGTGAAAATGCGAATAGAAAAATATCAACACGGTACCATCAGCTCAAACCGCGATTATATACTGTTTTGTGTGTAGCTCTGAAATCTGTTAGATTCTAGCCCGGACAAAACAGCGCATGCCTTCAAGAAAATGATAAAAAGTTCCAACAAAATTTAATTTACGCTAAAACGTACATTATTCATAAAAATATAAATTATGAAAAACTTAGTATTAACTTATGATAACTAATTCTAATTTTCTTAGTAAGATAAAATAATCGAGATTGTTTTCTTGTAACAAAAAAATACGGAAAAATGAAAACGCATTAATTATGTATGAGGTGCGTGAAAATGTTTTTCTTTTATATCTTTCGCACGGTTTTTCATGAAAATATTCAATCAAAAACACATTTATTACAATTTTCTAAAGTTAAATTAAAAAAATTTATTGAAATTAACTGCTAATTCTTTTTGACATCACTGATTTTAAATATGTTATATACAAATTATCATATTTATACAAAACAAATCTATTAGATATTATTAATTATTTGAAGAATTTTATAAAACTACTCTTCCTTACAGAAGTTACATTTAGAAAAATTAAATTCTCTTTCATGTGTACTTTCAAAGTAACTATATCAATTCAATTAAAATCCAAGTGAAAAAGAAAATTACTTGAAAAATTATAACAAACATGAATGTTTGATCTTTTAAATTCGTTCGTGGTAAAACATTTTTTCCTTTGTTTGAAGAAAAATAGCGAGTGTTTTAGATGTTACATTATATTAAAATAAAACAGAAACGTGCAAAATAAGATTTATTTTTTTTTTTTTTTCGACTAAATTAAATATAAAGCTTGAAATTCAATTGTCTTGTAAATTAAAAGTTAAGTAGTATTTTCATAAATATTATTAAAATGTTTAAATAATCATATTTCGCTACAAGAACTTGATTGGAAAGAGTTTGATGTAGATGATCTGCAAGTGATAGGAAATATGTGTAATTAATTTTTGTTTAGGTGCAAGAGAAATAGTTTATAAAAGGCATTTTCAGTCTGGTAGAAACATTGGCGCATTTCATAATAATCATTTAGTAAGTAGTTTTCAAGAGTGTGGCAGTCCCAGGATCAGAGCCCCCAGAGCCCAAAGGCAGGAGTACAAGAGTGCAGGAGAGGATACGAGGGCAGAAACTCAACGTTCTTACACTTTCTGCACATGTATCTTGCGTCTGACACTTGAGGCCAGGCAAATAAATAACATCGACATACGAGGGGTAGCGCTCATACTGACTCGCTCATGTTTTACGGACTTTAAATTCCCACCTTTAGTGTTACGAGGCGTTTTAGCTCGTCGTACTTATATATTATTTATAAATTAAATGATGAGAATGTAAACAAGAATGGAATTACTATGAGGGTTACCTAATTTTTACTCCTGTTAAGGATAATTGAATCAAATTACCTTATTTTCAGGTACTTGGGTCAAATACATGCGTTACTAAAATCTGTGAATTACAATTATATTAAATTACAATGTAAATTATTTTAAATTACTCATTTATAATTCTAATAATTTTACATGTAAAAATACTTACTATAAACATTAATGTACAAGTATTTTACGTTTTTAATAAAAAAATAGATC
Organism: Pogonus chalceus; assembly: GCA_002278615.1. Lineage (NCBI taxonomy): Eukaryota > Metazoa > Arthropoda > Insecta > Coleoptera > Carabidae > Pogonus > Pogonus chalceus. The sequence goes on along the minus strand of CM008231.1, from coordinate 2,322,774 downwards.
AATAAAAATATGGCGTTGATGAAAATTATATAGTTTTAATATTTATCCTTGATATAACTGTAATTCAAGCATATGGAACAGAACTTGTTGACAAGTTGAAAATTCTTTGTATATTTAAACATATATTTTTACTTAATTAAGAATAATTGTTAAAGTATTTGATTGAAAATTGTAAAGAATAAATAACAAAAGTTTCATTAGATATTTAACTCGTTAGCAGCTATTGTTCTTTTTATAAAATTAACTTTATTATATTTCAAAGAAAAGCACTTTAATCAAATAAAAATAATAATTAGTTTTATATGAAAACAAATTTTTTCTGAATAGTATCAGTAAAGCTTTATTTTATAAAGTTATCTTAATATTTCTCGCATTCAAACCTAATTAAAAGGGATCCTAAACAAATAATAAATTATTATCAGTGTTAACAATGTAACAATAAGCTTGAAATTAGACTTTATATAAACAATAGTATTAATACCTTTTGTATATAAACATTTGCTTATCTTTACAAATTAAAACATAATGCGAAATTTTTATTTGATTTAAAAGTAAAAATTAAATAAATGAAGTTATAAAATGTTTAAAAACAACAAGAGAGGAAATAAATTTAACCAGTAACCTAGATATTAATTTCTGTTTAAAAATTTGCTAAGGGTTGACAATAAATTATTCAAATTATTGTACTGGGGTAGATTGTATCCACCTGATACACATTTTAATAAGGCTAAGATATCTGAGCCCAATATTTAGGTGAGTAGCACAGCTACAGCAGCTGAGACCAATAATGTTTACACTATTTTTCATTTTTTTATTTGTGCCTTAAACATATTTATAAACTCATATCTTTCATTACATATGTTTTGATAAAAACAAGATAAACAAACATTTAATAAAATATGTATTTTATTTCAAATTATTTATACATTATGAATTTATGTACAATCAAATAAAACTTGTATTTAATATGATTGTTTATCTACATTTAAACCAGGAGATTAATATGATATTGTAATATAAATTTGATTTCAAATGGTGAATAATTACATTTATATCGAATATATATACCTCAATACCTATTATAATAGTCCTTTGTTAGAAATTTATCTGAATAAATACAGAATATTGCCTAAACATTCAAATTATTTACATATTTACTATAAAATCAATTCATATTTAGCTATTATAGTGTCATATACATTATATTTTTAAAGTATATTTATATTTTTAACTGTACCCGTTAATTAGGTTATTTATTAATAGTAACAAGCGTTAATTAAATTTATACATATAGTTTATTGTTAATAAGTATAAAATTTAATTTATAAAAATATTTGAGTAAATAATTTTCAAGGATTTAAAAACTGTATATGCAATTGATTGCAATAATGAAAAAATTAATTATTTTTGCAGAATTTTGTCCTTTTATAAGTATGAGTAATAATTTTGATAAATAAATGACCTATCAGATGTTAATTTTATGCTTAATTTAGCAATAAAATTATGTGTTTTTAACACATAGTAATATGACAAATGACCTGATTTTCATAAAGCAATATTTTCCATAATGTAATATAGGGAATTAAATATAATTTAGTTTATTGTAAAATGTATGACACATTAAATCAATAAATATTATTAAAGTTGAAGAAATCACGGATATTATTTAATATATATCAACTATAAGGCGTTTGACAGCTCGAAAAACAAAAGAAGAATAATATACAATTGCAAGGCTTACTTGGATTCTTATGTTTGCAGTGATATTTTCAAGCTTTGTTGAGAGAATTGCGTAGCATTTTAGTGAAAATTCTTTTAAATAAGCACGTAATTTTCTAAAAAATGACACAAGCACTCACATACACTCACACTCCGTAGACAAACACGACAGATTGTGCATTTAACTCAGATTCTAACCGTTGTGGCAGCATAGGTTGAGAATAACACGTAAAAATAATCCGTAATCATTATCATTTCCTTTGATCATTATATTACTTTATAAGCCGATAATAACAAATTTTTTCATATAAGTAAAAATCAGGATTAAATAAAATGTGTATTCAAAAAATTACTTCTAAAAATTTATGTTTGATTCAAATAAAAATGAAGGAATGAAAAATTCGGTTAAAATTTTATAATAATATATTTGTTAAATTCCAAAACTCACACGTTCCAGGACATTTTCACATATACAAATTTATCACATACATAACCTACATAGAAAGATATGAGATCATAAATATTAAATACATTAATTTACGAAAATAATTATTGCACAATATAATTTTATAAAATTATTGCTATTTACACACAGTCTAAGGATAAAAAATATCATTTGAACTTAGTGTGCTTGCTTAAATAGTGATAAAATCATTAAATAAAAAACAAATACATAAATAATTTTTGTTAAATAAATAAACATACAAGATACATAAAAACATTAACTACTTAATTCCTTTTAAATAATCATGAAGCCAGGTGTATATATCAGCTTCATTACGAGACACCCAATTTATGTTTAGTTTGATCGTTTCTAAACTTTGTTCTAAAGCTCTTGTTGCTGAACCTACATTCATTCCATTAAAATATGTCGAAACCTAAATAAAATACATTATTAATAAATATTAATTATCAACTGTAATAATCATACTTCATAGTAATCATAAGGAGTCGACAAATGAGCAGTTACAGCTGATATTAAACTGCCCATCATGAACGTGGCATTTCCAAATAAGGCTTGCATTGTTGGCCAATATGCTTTCAAATGTCTCCATGCTAATAATCGACCTTCAGGGTTTGCTGCAACTACTGCTAGTACAATTTTAACATCTTGTGGTTTTACCATTGTACGATCAAGTGTTTTTAATAAGTATCTACAAATATATTTTTTATTATTATTATTTAAAAAAATATATATTAGTAATACCTCTGAAGTAACCAAGGATCAGAAGCAACCCCTAATGCTTTCAGGAACAATTTCTTTTCACTAGGAACTTCAGTACTATTATAAACACCCCAACAATACTGCCATTCTTGTTGACCACCATATTTAACACCAGCAGAATAAACTACTTCGCGTAAATCAGCTGATATGGTTTCGTTTTTATTCATCCAACGATCAAATAATGCTTTTGCTTCAGCAACAGTTTCATTTACTTCACAAAGAATTGCTGTTGCAAGGATGTCTGTACGCATTAATCTTTAAAAATATACAAATCATTTAGAGTTTAATTTTTTTTATAAGTAATTTTATATTACTTATCAAGATGTGAACCAGTATCTTCCCATCCTACGTATTTTGTTACAGGCTCCAGTAGTCGACGCATATAACTTAAAAATAATTTGTAGGCCAAAGATTCTGATAAACGACGACTCCACGCTTGAAAATGCTCTATTGCAGTGGCCCAAGGCACATAATCACGCTCATTTTCCAAATACAAAGATAATTCTAAAGGTACACTTGCGTTTAACAATCCTGCCCTAAAATTACAATTTAATATCCAAATACATATTTCATTTTCAAAAGAACTATATAATATGCATTAAAAGATATATAAATGCAAATGCTAATGAAATAAATAAAGTTTTCCGCATAGATATTGTTGTCAAATAAATTGTTATTTTTAAATATACTTTAGTGCCCTAATATTAAAGTTAACATATTCAAATGTGTCTTTAAATTTAAATGTCTTCAAAAATAAACATACCAAATGCAATCTCCTGGCGCAAAAATAAAAAAATAAAACTAATGTAGCTGTCATAATAAAAATAAATAAACAACTATTATCAGGCGACGATAAAATAAAAGATCATATTCCTTGTATTTGCTAGTACAAAAATAAACAAAGACAAGATTACAAGCGAGCGTTAAAATAAAAAGATTAAATTCCTTTTACCCGCCTGCACAAACATAAACAAACAAGACTACCTGCTGGCGCTAAAATAAATAGGTCAAATTCTTTTTACCTGCCAGCATAAAAATAAAAACAAATAAAAAACTACCTGCGGTTGCCAAAATAAAAAGGTCACATTCCTTCTACCTGCCAGCAAAAAAATAAAAACAAACAAAAAATTACCTGCGGTTGCCAAAATAAAAAGGTCAAATTCTTTTTACCTGCCGCAAAAAAATAAACAAACAAAAGACTACCTGCAGGCATCAAAATAAAAAGGTCGAATTTCTTTTACCTGCTGGTATAAAAATAAACAAACAAAGACTACCTGCGGGCGCCAAAATAAAAAAGGTCTAATTCCTTTTCCTGCCGCAACCAAAATAGTCAAACAAAATGGCTACCTACTGGCATTAAAATAAAGAGGTCAAATTCTCATTGTAACCAAAAAATAAATAGAAATACTACCTAGCGGCACTAAAATAATAT
>CM008231.1:2295364-2316708 GCA_002278615.1 Pogonus chalceus | reverse complement strand
CTAAAAAAAAAAATTTATAAAATATTTTATCAAATTTAAAATTTATTATTATTTACTTGATGGGCCAATTCGTGCGCAACAACAATAGCCACCCATTGATGGGCTGTTGTTGATGTTTGTACGGGGTCATATAAAATAGCAGTTTCTCTATATGTAATTAGACCCCAGTTTTCCATGGCGCCAGTTGCAAAATCAGGAATCGCAATTAAATCTAAAAATATAATTTCAACCTTGATTACCAAAATTTTGCATAAATCAATAATATTCATTTTAAATATTTTACAATTTATGTTATTTACAATTTTCGTTCCAACTATTTCAAGGAAAACAATAATTTTGTTCTGAAAATAATTTTTATCGCGATCGATGATAAATTTATCTCGAATAAGTTTCTTTTTTGGTTGAATCATTAGTTTGAACGTAATTGTGGGGTAATTACCTTGCTTGGGTAAAGGATATGGCACACCAAAGAAGTCTTCAAAATAATCCATAATATGTATAGCGGTTTCAAGAGCGAAATTCGCTTGAGATATAAATGGAGGTGGAGTATAAACTGATACAGATACTCCCTTTTCAGTTTGCTGAGTTTTATGAGTATAATCACAAATTACAAAGGCTACCAAATAGGTACTCATTTCTACAGATTCTTGGAAATCATCTCTTAGCTATAAGTTCGTACAAATTAGAAATAAAATACATTTTAAAAGGATAAAAATACGTACAAGACCAGTGCCCATATAAAAACCAACATCTTCAGTGTTGGTAACAGGCATATTAAAAAGTGCTATATGAAAACGATCTCTAAAAATCGACATTTTAAATTTCGCTTTAAATTGAGGTTCATCAAAACAAGGGAAGGCTGCACGAGCGTAAGTTGGTTCAAAATGGGTTGTAGCTAAATATCTAAAATATTTATTATTAATAATAATAAATACAATTAAATTTGATATTAATTTAATTTACTTTCTTTCTCCGTCAGTACTAATATAACTAGAAATATAAAATCCTTCATATTCTTTTGTAAGTTTTGATGTGTATCTCAAATGTAAAGTATAATTATTACGTTTTCTAAATTTATCCTTAATTTCTATATAAAGTTGTTGCGCTCCTGGGTACTCTAATAATCGAGTAATTTTTACGTAATGACCTTTACGATCTTGCATCATCTATTACAAAAATATTACATAAAAAAAGGGTTCAAACTAATCGTAAATTTGCGTTAAAATACCTTTTCTGTTATAGTTAAATTTTTACTATGTAGAACGATATAATGAGTTTCTTTTTCTACGTTAAATTCTATGGAAACTTGACCTAAACAAATATAATAAAATAATACGAAACTCTCGAAATTAAATTCGAAATGTACCTTTAACTTCGAGTGTTGTTAAATTGGGATGAATGGTAATGTTGTACCGTACAGGTTTGACGAAAGTGGGAAGACGGACATTGTTCCACGGGAATACTTGGCCGTTTGTAGCCCGTGGAACAAAAGCTTTGGTTACGTTCCAATCCTCGTCCACAAAATTTGGCGGCTTCTCTCCCGCGCACGTGCAATCTAAATCAAATATTTCCCACAAAACACAATTTTTTTTAAAATATTATTTAACAACTTTTTCTCTAACGGGGAAAATACATATAAATAATAACATATTATTAAATATAAAGTAATTAAATTTTCACGTGAAACACGCATCTCAATATACAACATATATTTTTAATCATATCAAGATTAATTAGGTAAATTGCGGTAACAAAAACACATCAGTAACATTAAATTACTAACTGTAATCAATACAATTACATTTGCATGCAAATTTTTTGAATTTTAAATGCTATTTAATGTAGAGTTATATTACAGTAGTAAACAATCAATAAATATAATTTATTTATGAATTGAAATAATTTTAAAAACAAAACACTCACCACTTTGTGGGCCAGTGTAGGCAATAATAAGGGAGATAGTGAAAAGTAATGCAAATACAACTGTTGCAATAAATAAGGCCCTTTTTTGCGAGCAGACTGCAACTCCATTATTTTCATACAAGCTTTTTTTGTTATGAATTCCAGTTTGACTATCTGTGCCTAAAATTAATATATAAATTAATATTAGGTATTTTTTAATGTTTCCGGCTAGATTATATTTATAATATTTACCTGTATATTTATTTATAAAATATTATAATATATAAAGGTAAATATATAATTTCTAAAATAGGGTAAACAATAAATTGTATGATAAGTGTGGATAATGTGAAAATACCTGTAAGAAATGCAACATCATCAACATCTTGCTCGCTCATCACTGATTGACGACGTCTCCAAACAACAGCTTCAACGTTGCGAGCACCGGTCACAACGGAGACTTTAACTAATTGATCACGATTTTTACCCTCCACAATAACTTAAGTTATGTAAATTTTTTACAATTTAAAAACACTATATGCACAAATTTTACATTTAGATATACCTACACTATAAATTTACATTATATACAAATGTAGTTTACTTGAACACGGCATATTTTGGTCAGGAAATCGTGTTACTCGTGTAGGTATGTATGTATGTTTTATATATTTGTAACGTGTAACGATATTAAAATGTATAATAAAATATACTAATTTAAGGTATACTTCTCTGAACTAATGTCCGATTGTTTCTTAAATGCTAGAGCGCTTTTTATTGTACTATAATTTGATATATTTCAACGTTGGACATTTTAATTGATTGGGTGCTCGTGGTATAGTTACGCGTGAACGTGAAGGAAGCTTATGACTCCCCCTTAATATAAAGTTGAGCTTCTGCGCGAAAAGCTGGGCATGCGTATTTAAAAGGGCGGGAATTTTACCACGAGGGGTAGTTTATACAATCTTTTTTTTCTTCCAAGTATTTTGAGGTGTGTTTATTTATTTATGCGTATCGAATAACAGTTAATACATTTAGGGCACAACATTTATAGAAATATACATACATGCTGGAAATTCGTGCATAATAAATAATATTTAAAGAACGATAAATAGTCTGATTTATAAATTACCTTCATATATTTCTGTTCAATATATTTATGACGTGTTATGTTTTGTGTTGCATGAATTATATGTTCTGGTAACCGAAATACTTAAAATTTTGGCATTAATTCAATTTGAAATGAATAAAATTGCTGATTAATTGTTTGGGTGAACTAAATATATACAAAACTAAACTTATTTACAAACATAAATATTAATAAATAAAATGCGACTGACTGCTGGGTGTGTTGAAGTTAAATAAAAAAGCTTTTAATATTACTCACCTGATGCATGAAGTGTTCCATTTTGAGTTTGCTTAAATCTTCCCATGGGTTCAAGTCGGATGACATCCAAAGCTGGTTCAGATGTAGGGGGTTGAGGCATGATTATCAAATTCTAATGCAATAAAAAATACGCAGACCCAGGGCTACACTAGCAAACAAAGTCGCTAATTAACAGCTATTAATGGAAAATAAAAATCGATTGAAAAATTAATTACATGATGAGGATGTTTTCACAGTTTCAGCGTCAGGCAAAATCTACTTCCAAATATTTCTATCTAATTATATCTATACTGAACAAAATCGATACTCAATAATTATAAATATAAATAATTATAATATTTACATTAGATGCATGCCGAAATGCCAAGTCTATATAAGAATTGTTCTAAATAAATTCACATGTAGATAGTCACTAATACCTGTTGATTTTTGTATTGTTTATTCAACAATTTTATTTTTAAATCCATTACACTATACATTTATTCACTCACATACAAATTATCAAAATATGTTCCTTCATTTTTTTAATATAAGATACTAAAAAATTCATCTTGTACGCTCTGTTCTACGAGTCACAATACAATATTTGACCAACCAGCTGATCGTGGGGTTCCGACGCGCATATAGCGTCGCTTCACGATTTCATTTTAACGTATGGAGCGTATTTTCAACGTGTACTTGCTTTATGATTCGTTCACGATACAATACTCAAATTAATTCAATAGCTTTCCCGAAATAAAAATAGATTTCCCATAGGAATACCGCAAACAATTTCAATAATATTCAAATTCTTACCTTAAAAAATATTTCTCAAGGAAAATACCCCGAAAATTTCAAATAAATTTTAAAATTGACCAACTATCGCAAATAATATAAAACTACAAGAACATATATTTCTATTTATTACAGTTAATAATTTAAACAATTACGCATATAATTTATAAACTCGCACGGTCAATTAAAATATCCTGTAACAAATATGAATTGCAGTTAATTTTTATTAAAATTACAATGTAACAAATATTGTCATTAGTTTGTATTGTTATTTATAAAAAAGAAACATCGCAAAAAGTGTGAGTAAAAAATGTTCGCATGTGTAACTATTGTTAGTGATGCGCTATCGGGAACATCATTCCCCTTTTGCACGCGGCAACGTGCATGCAAGCATGTTGCATGAAAACTTATTGATCGGCGTCGTTTCTGTGACCTTGACGCCACGATGCACATGTTAGAAAGAGAGATTTGAACGCCGTGTGCTAGGGTTGGTTTTACGTGGAAATTTATACGTGTCTATTTTAATTTATAGCATGTTTTGATATAATCTACGCAAATATTAGGGCATTATTGTGTTTGTTTTTTTCGTTTAAATACAGTTTTTATATAAATATATAAAATATAACAAGTTAAATAGGTTATATGTAATGTATTTATATTATTTCATTAGATTCTTATATGAAATGCTATATTAACTACAAACTGACTAGTCTAAAGTCGGCTTTAGAAACGATTTAAAGATTGAAGTGCATATTGTATAAATTAAAATCGAATTGTGGGCGTAAATGAGCTTTCAGAATTGAAAAATAACCAGTGCTTCTAAAACAGTTATAAATCGGAAAACTATATTATAGTACATATATAAAAATATATTTTTTATTGAATTAATAGCAAAAAATGAAACAAAAGCATGAATTGTTTTGAATGACCTTAAAACAACTGGTAGTACGATTGAGTTCAGAATTTGAAGCATATTTTAAACCAAAATTTACTTACTTACTTACTTCAAATTTTGAACTCAATTTATTTATTAAAGGCTTTTTGAAAGTTTTACTGTGAGTAAAGTTTTAGCGCATAGAAAAATAGATATATTGTTAGTTTTAAGTGTGGTTAAAATAAAATATTAATTAACAATTAGTTATAATAAATATAACCAGATTATAAGAACAAGATTACATTAATTAACTAACCTTGTGATTACTTATTCTGGTACATCTTATCTAGTTCCTAAAAATAATGTAGATGTATTATTTTGGATTCCAAATAGAAATGAAAGGATAATAAAAGGAAAATCGATAGTTTTTTTTTTATTGGTGTGTATTAATGAATAATAAATGATTAATACTGTTTATAGACGTGTATTTTGCACCAAATATCGTGTTACAATATAAATGAGTGTACATAAATGTTATTAAAGAGATCGTAAATTGGCACCAAAACCAACCAAACTATTATAAGAGACTAAACGATTAACTTCCAAAAAAATCTAACCCAACAGTCCACATTACAATGTAACTATTGAAGTTTATTATAATAAAAATACAATAATAATGAGAAAGCTGTTCCCACTCATACTTTGCACGTGTTATAGTGATTATTACATTCTACCATTTATACAGCTACTTACAATATACACTTAATATTAGTTCAATGTACAAAACTTATTCAGTTATAAAAAATATAAGACTACTATTTTAATTCCATAGTATTATCGATATCAGTATTATATTTGGAAATTTTTAAGTGTTTTTTTTATGATTTTATAATTAATAATTTGCATTATAATTTAAGCCCAATATAATAATAATAATATATTATAAGGTTAACACTAAATTCTTGTACACAAATTTCGTTTTTTTTTTAGCACTACGGCACATTGCTATTTTATGATACAGATTAACTGGCAATTAGCAGCGGTACTAATAAAAATTTCCTATAAAAAGATACATTTATTTATTTATCTAAACTGTTTCATCTAGCGAACCTCATATACTTTCAGACAAAAAAATAATTAATATACAATCCGTCAATGTTTGATCACTACGGGTTGTATTTCACCACACATCCTGTACACAAGTAAACTAAAACAAGGCAAACGTGATCACCTGCATCTTTATTATATTTATAAAAATATTTTATCATTTATCTACAGCTACTTGAACCTCCCAAGCTTGAATGTAAATTTATGATATTGAAAAATATTCTAAACCAAAAAATGTACATTAATTCATAGTACGTAAAGATATATATCTCAAAGTTAAACAGAAAATAAATAACAAGCATAAATATAAAACAAAGGATAAATTCGTTATTATTGGGTTGTTTTTTTCATTGTAAGCTCATTTTAATTTTTTTTTTTTTTTTAATTATTGAATATATCAAATTTTTGTGGCTTGAAGCTTGCATAAATTTCGAAAAAAATTAATTAATTGTTTACTACGTTTACGACGCAGAAATTGAAATTACTATTTGATAATTTTATTTAAAATATAAAATAGTTTTATATTATATAGAAGAGGCACATTATTACCATCGATTTATTATATTTTGTACGTTTACATTTAAAAATAATATAAAAATTTATGCAAGTTTCATTTACTGCAAGTTACAAATTTCTTATTAAATTATTTATCATTTTAAATACAATTTCGAGTATATCTTCCACCAACTTTTTTAATAAAAATAACGATAATTTATTTGATAAGAAATTCGTACAACTGAAATTCCTAATTTGTAACTAGTTCTAAAATACTTGACGATATGATTATAAAAATTCTGTTAAATAACTAACAAACAAGTCTAATTTTACAGCCTTAAAATTCCTTTTTTTTTTTCTTTTTTCCGACTTGACTTATGGTTAGAAAAGATTAAGTACAACAAATCCACGTAAATCTAATAAAAATTATTATATGGATTTGCTGAGCTTTAGGTAAAAAGTGGTCATATGAAAAAGCATTAAAAAGCTTATTTATATATTAAAATAGAAATGTTCTGTGAAAGTTAATTCGGCGAGGGTAGTGTTCTTTTTAATTTTTAAATGTGTACTCATGAAGAAAAACTGTGACCAAATATTGCACTCGTAAACAATCATCAGTAGTATAAGAGTACGTTTGCTCAAAAACTCAGAGTCAAGTCGATAATAAAAAACAATACATTGTCTATTGAGCAACTGTTTTCTTATAAAGATATATTCAGATTCAAGACCACTAAACAGATATTTATTTTAAACAATGCGAAGAAAGCATAAATTATTTTATGCGACATCTCACTCTTTTAAATTATTGTGATGTTGATCTTTATGTTCTTGATCGGTCATTGTTGAATTTGCTCTAGGTACAAGAAGCATTGAACCATCTGCTGATTGCTGCAAATTGTACTGATACGGTGAATAATGATTTCCATCTGAATCTCTTAAATTCTGGAAATAAATATAATTGTTTACTCATCTGGGGAGTAAAATGATAATTTAATCCCGAGAATGCAAGTTAAGGTATTTTTATTTTAGGGACTTTATTCTCGAGATGTATTCAAAACATTTTCCCGAAAAAAATATTTTTTTTTTAATTATGCATCTGGGGAGTAAAGTGATAATTTAATCCTGCAAATGTAAGGAAAAGCATTGTTCATTTAAGGAATTAATACATTTTATTTTGAAGATGTATACAAAACTTTTCTCACGACCATCATTTTTTTTTTTTTTTAAATTATGCATTTAGGGAGTAAAGTGATAATTTAATCCTGCAAATATAAGGAAAGCTATTTTCAGTTGAGGAAATAATACACTTTATTTTTCAGATGTATACAAAACTTTTCTTAAGACTATCAATTTTTTTAAATTAGCAGCTAGGGAGTAAAGTGATGGTTTTATCTAGACAATGTAAGGAAAGAAATGTTCATTTGAGGGATTAATATACTTTATTTTCGAAATAACGACTATCATTTTTTTTAAAACTATGCATTAGGGAGTAAAGTGATAGTTTAATCTTAAGACTTTAAGGAAAGGAATTTTCATTTGAGAGATAAAATATACTTTATTTTCGAGATGTATATAAAACATTCCTTACGACCATCAATATTTTTAAATTTTGCATCTAGGGAGTAAAATAATGGTTTAATCTTATGAATGTACGGAAAGGTATTTTCATTTGAGGGATTAATATATTTTATTTTCGAGCTGTATACAAAACTTTTTTTTAATAATGCATACTAGGGAGTAAAGTGATGGATTAATCCAGAAAATGTAAGGAAAGTAATTTTTATTCGAGGGATTAATATAAATACTTTATTTTAGAGATGTATATAATACTTTTCTCAAGACCATCAATATGTCACATTGAATGAACGAATTTATATCAAATATTATTTTATTGTGGGGAATAAAGTACAAAAATTATCTAGGGAATAAAACGAATTTTTACATATCAAAAAATAGGTACATATAAAAGTCAGTCGTGAGAAAATAATATTTATTCACCGCGAAAGAAATATATAAAACGACGCATAATAAATATAATTTAAGTATCAATTTTGATAACAAATCAATTGAAAAATAATAATTATTATATTAATTATCACTTACTTGAAACACGTGACGATATAGTTGCGCATATTTGTCCTTGATACGTTGCCGCTCGGCAATCATAAAATCGCGCTCTGTTATTAATCTATGTTTACGGTCACGCATATCTTTAACTTCATCGGCTAAACTTAAAATTTGATCCAGTTTACGTTTTCTGCAATTTTGTGCTGCTACCTATAATAAAATACACAAATAAATATCCGAAAATATTTAAAAACATTTCCAAAATTATTTACTTTATTTTTCCCTCTTCGCCTGATATCTCTAATAAGACTTAATTGAGGTTCACTTAAGTCATATTTGGATAAACGCTCATTAAATTCATCCATTGGTAAGTTAATAATATCATCAACTGATAGGGGAACATTTAATGCTCGAGCACGTTTTTCATCTCGAGTCAAATGCTCCTCGTCACTTTTTCTACCTGTAAATATCAAAAAAACGCGAATTAGACACTAGTGACATCACAAATGCTATATTCTTAAAATCAGGCGCTGAAATTTTAATTTACCTTTGCTCTTATCACGTGAAACAGGTCGCTGCATAGCACCTGTGCTTTCAGCAGGAAGATGATATGTGTGATTATGTTGTACGTGTTCAATTGGGGGTCTAGTTGATTGGTGGTGTCTAGCAAATTCCATCGTACAGGAATATTTAATTTCTGGTGGTTTATGACCAACAGCTCCAACAGCTCTTTGGTCCATAGGACTTGTAAAGGAAGGAGTTGTTGACTCCCCATATTCATATTTTATAGGATTTGGTGGCTGGTGTGAAACTGCGCTGGTTCCTTGTTCCTGAACAAAATAATTATTCTTTCTAATAATCCATCAAATATATAAAAAGTTTTAATTTATCGATGAAAATAAGTGGTACCTACTTGGAAGTATCGTTTTCCAAACATATGATGCTTTTTCTGAGCCACGGGCGGCATTCTCGAAGTATCGGAATTACCAAGATTGGTAGCATGCTGTCGGCTATTATAGCTGTAGTCGTAAGGGCGATATTTACTGCAATAAGGACTATATAAACGCAAATCTTAATAAATTTATCTCGAAAAATAATAATAAATAAATCAAATGATTCCACTAACTTACAACTCCGCGATAGTCGATATAGGAGATACAGGTAATACACACCAAACAACTAACGTGTTTTCGAAAAACATAATATAAACCATAAATTTTATACACACTAATATGTATTGTTACTAATTGTCAACTAAACATGTTGATTAACGTTACAATAAATTAAATTTTGTTTGTGTTTATAATAAAAAAATTATTAAGTATGTTTAGAAAACAATTCATATTGATATTTTATATAACTGAGGAGAAATGTTTATAAAGTATTTTATAAGCTGCATATATATTATTTTACGTCATATGAATAACCTGAGAAAGTTTAATTCTAAGGTTTTTTTTTTGTGTTATATAATAAGAAAATGTTGCGTTTGGAGAAGAACTTTTCGAATTCTTACCTTCCATGATAATCCACAACATAATGATCTCCTGGTGTGTGACCCGAATCAGACCCAGCGTCACACCATTCACCGTCTGATAGTGATGGAACTCGTTCGGAGCCCATGGAACTTACGGCGCTGTCACTTGAAGCGTCGATACGCTCTGCATCGGAGCGTCCCATAGCGCTCGCTGTGCTGTTGCTCATACTTAAATTGTTCACTCCATTGTTGTTGTCTAACATACGCATTGTGTACATCCCTTAAAATTAATTTCAAAAATACATAAAACTAACTTAAATTTATTATTTACCAAATAAAATTAAAATATTTCCATATAATTGTCATTTACATACTTTATACATGACTATATTGTAAATAATTATTTATAAAATTTCTTTTGAAAAATTAGTATTAACAAAAAAATCTTTTCTATTTCATATTTTAAATTTAAAACAATGAATAAATAAGTTTGTTTAATTAAATAATATAAACAATAAAGGACAGTATTTAAATTATATAATGCTTTGCGCATGTAATTTTTCCGAATATTTGAACTGAAACGCTCCGAAAATTTTAAAAATAATGCGCATATATAATATACATAAGATAAAATATAATCAGCAAATTTCAAAATGTAACTTGAAGTTAAATAAAACAAAGAATAAATATTTCATATAATTATTAGAAACATTTATATTTAATAACATGTTTCAAGATATTATTTTTACAGATTTGATTAATAATTATAAATAAAAATTGATGTTTTAATAATTATACAAATATTACCTCATTATTTATCCAAATTAAATGTCACTTACACACAGATCAAATCAAAAATATAAGAAAAATAACTTTAAAATAAAATGCTGTTGCAATATATAGCGGCGTAAAATCATGTTTGAAACAATTTGATAACATCTAATCTAAAAGCTAATACTAACGCAATCCGTAATAAAATATTATTTACTAAAAAATTAATACTGAAAATATTACGTTGTATTACAAGATTATAAATGTTATATTTAACGACACACATTCATCACTAAATTTTAAAATGTAATAAAATTAGAAGATGAACAGCTGTTATCTATTATCAGTAAAAATTCAAGGTTAAGTTTATATGCATGAATCAACATTTTTTTTTCTTTATATTAATATTATATTCATCAATAAAAAATAAACGAATGGTTATATTTATAAATTTTGCTATAAAAATATTAAAAAAGAAATATATATCACAAAATTTTTCACTGTTTACTGTTTAAAATAATGTTTTAAACTACTTTTAAATGAAAGTACTATAAATTACTTAGTAAATTGTAACACGTATGATGACAAAGCATAATTTTATGTCAATTGAAGCTACAAAAAGATAATATAGATATGTATAAAATATACATTACTAATGAATACAATAATTCATTAAAATATCAATAATAAAAACATGCTTTAAATTTAAAATATTTACAATAGATAAATGACATTTATTACAGAAAATATTTAATTAATACAAAAAAATGAATAAATTAATTAAAAACCTGTTTTATCTAGTTGAAGTATTAAATAATATATAAGTGAAAAATTATTTAAATCTTTTTATAAATCTTAAAACATGTAATTAGATTTTTTATTTACAAAACCTTGATATTACATAACATTAACTATTTATTCAAATGAAACGATTTAAAAGGAAATGATAAATTTCGTGAAAATTTGAAAAATTTTATATAAATATTTATTCATACCTTCACTCATTGCCATATCCATGAGTTGTAAGTCTTCGTCGTTTAATATTGATGATAAGAAACCTTCTGTTGTTTGGTTCATTTCAGACGAAGGGTTCTGAAAATTTATTTCAAAAATTCGTCGTCAAAATAATTAAAAAGTAATAAAAAAATTGTCGAGATAAATTATTTTTAATTAAGAATTATCAGGCTGTAGTAAAATCTTACGGAAATAAGCCTTCATCGATGAATTTGCACAATTTTTAGTAATCTTAAAATTATAATACTGATAATTCAATAAATAATAGTATTGGTTCATTATTATCGGAAAGAGAAAGATAAAATCAAAAAAAATGGGATTTCCTTGAAATAAAATAATCTTACGAAATGAATAAATAATTTACAAATAAACTTACCGGGTAGTAAAGCATATCATGGGGAGTTTCAATTTTATAATGTGGTCCAACATTTGGTTCTCCCATAGGTTCGCTGCTATTTGTTAAGTTCATGGAAGTAGCCACAGCGGAACCTAGGTTGGTTCCTCCTATAGAAATTAATTAAAATAAAACATATTTTAATTATAATTTAATAGCATAAACATGTAAATGTCAATATATAGTGATAAAAACTTGACTGAACAATGTTAAATTAATCTAAAATTTTTACACGTTTTATTAATTGTAGGTTTAAATGTAATTAACAATTATATCAATTGACGTCTGTGATTATTACAGATAGAAATGTTTTCACTTTAATTATAAGTCAATTTGATTTTTTTTTGTATACTATATACTGAATAATTTGTGTTTATTTGTTTAACTGATAAAGTAACATGACATTTTTTCAATTTTTTGTTTCAAATTGAAAAGTTAATTGACAACTCTAATTTTAATTGAAATTCGTTACTCGCCGTAAGATTTTTTTTATAAATAATGCATTTATTATTAATATATTTATTTACATTATTAAGAAAAAATTATAATAGATTAATTTTAAGATCAAGTTAAAATAAAATCTTCAGAATATAAGCGTTAAACAATGTTTAAAAATCAAGAGAACTTAACTTAACGTCTTATAAATAAAGTTAAAAAAAAATTGAATAGATTTCAAACAAAAATCCCAAAAAAATAAATACTGAATAAATTTACATAAAACAGATCAATTTACGGTCGAAAGAATGCAGGTAAATATACGATAAAGTACATATATACAAATATAACATTACAAAATAAATAAAGTTATAACCATAAAGAATATCAGTCATTATATATAAAGTACACAATAATACACCACTCACCAATATTTGTGTATGGGCCTGTTCCATTGATGTCCCCCATTGGCGGGTTAAGGGTAGCGTTGTGCAAAAGTACACCCCTTGCAGCATCGGGTCCATATGACATACCTGATGAAAAATATTTATCAATCTATACATGTTCCCCCTTAAATTATTTAGAATTTAATATGTAATCATACAACTATTGTTAGTTTTTTTCAAAAAGGGGACCCCATATTTTCGGGATGATATTAAGACATTTCATTTTGAAAATTTTGTACCTAGTTTTATTTAACATCATTATATATAAATATATTTAACTTGAACCAGTTAAAAAGTTTTAGTTAAAAGCTTTATAAATGTAACTAATGATGATAAAACTATGTGAGTTAAAAAATAAATTACTTAATGTGGGTATAATTAAAAAATGATTAAACTAAAATATATATTTAAAAGGATGTTTAACAACACTTAAAAGAATTAATTTGAAACTAAAAAAATTGTTTTTCATAAATTTTTACTGTCTGCAATAATAAATTGAATTCAGAGCATATCCAAAAAATTAGATAAATAAATAAATAAGTCCGGTTATAGTTGTTGAAATAATTTATATAAATAAACAAAAAAGTAAATAAAGTGACTTACCATGTCCATGTGGATGGCTATAATTGTGCAACGCGGGATGATGATGATGATGGGCAAACGGGTGTGGGGGCATACCGGCTGCGTCTCCGGGCAAACTCAATAGGTTGGCTAGGTCCTGCCAGCGTTGTTCCATGCTCATTGTACGAACAAACGGCATGCGGCTCTGTCCAATCAAATACAATCATATTAATGATGCAATGCTCCACCAATAGGGTCCGACGCCCGACGCGGGTATTGTCAGAGAGGCTCGCTCGGGAATTTTATTTTTTTGTTTGTGAGTACGTTCAACGCTATGATGGAACTATTATTTTTAGAAATTCTAAAGAGTATCATTAATTATTATGAGGGTCTGTTATTGGATGCTATTCCAATTTCATTTGATTAATGTAATTGTTTGAAAGATTTTTTTTATCCACACTTGTTTTTATGTTCATTTTTTTCGGTTTTATCATTTAAATTAATTCATATTGTCGAGTGAAATATTTCTTAATTGGAATCTATAACTTTTAAAACTTAACGACGTTCAAACAACATTAATTTTAATGTTTTATGTTTCAAAAAATATATTTTTAAATAATTTAAAAATATTTAATATAAAAGAAGGTAAAAAATCCAAAGGTTATTTTATCAATTCCGTTATGTTCCTCGCTTTCTCCCGTCAAATGTCAAACAATGCGGCATGGCTAGGTGGTACAAGTCGAAGGTATTTTCAATTTAATATAACCGTCTCTCAACTTTCTTAAAGGCATAAGGCCCACACCACACCATCTTGTGGATAATTAATCACAGAATGGACATGTCGGGATGTCGCGGTAACATCATATACAAGCGGCAAACATGCCGACACAACTGCATAACCCGCAGACCGTACTGTTCGCATCATTAGTGTCAATGTGGTAAAAAGAACAAGCCTTTTCTTTTTATTCACACCACAGGGTACGATTTACACTTAAATATTTTCAATTGTATCCTTTTTACTACAAAAATTATACATTTCTACTGCTTCAACACTAATATTTCCATATTTTCACCCCCAAAACAACTAATTTAATATTTCACAATTAACAATATCCTTAAGTACGATTAGTGAAAATAAAAATTGTTCAAAATTCATTTAATAATAAATACTCCTAATATTTATAGGACGCTTTCATTGCTACGTGCTGTTTTCATCACTTAAATGTAAATAATAAATTATTTTAAATAAATTTTTTAAAACCTTAAATACATGTAGTTATTGATTAAATATTGGAAAAATTCAAACATTAAAAAAAATGTAAGTTAAATGGTAATTAAATTATGGAGTAGAATTTTTATATTTGAACGATATCATTTATTAAAATCATTTTTTAAATAATAAACAATTAGTGTTATCATAAATGATGCAATATTACGATATTTTTGTAGACGAAAGATAAATAATCAGTAATGTGTGACATATAAAGATGGCTCTAGTAATTTTAATTTGATAAAAGTTATTGTAACAGAATAAAATAAAAATATACAGCTGAAAAAACGTTCGGTAATAAAAAGAATGTTTATTTTGTACCTGCTGGAAGGTGGTATTATTTTGATAGTAGGCGATATGTGACCAAGAAAACATAAAATAAAATTAATAAAAACGAAATCGTGAGAAAACATATCCGAAATTTAGAAATATGCCCAAGAAATACGTCAAGTGGGACAATTATAAGTGTTGCTTGAAGTGTATAAGTTGCGGTTGTGGACCAATGCAAGATGTCGAATCTGGAATGAGAAGTACCTGTTGTAGAAATTCTCGTTTGAGCATCTGTCAATATTGACCTTAGTTAGAATTGCACTTCAGTATTGTTTACTTAGTTTAAGCTATTTTGATTTGAATGTTCGTTTGCTAGATGTTGGCATCTTCATGTCCAGTTTTTTTATTTCCAGATTTCTTTTTTTTTTTAAATCAACTTTATTTCACTTTCCATAATAAACTTTCGGTTATTTTTATCAATATTTATTTACATGCTCAATACGTATTATGAATTTTTTATTTCATCCAGGACACTTCTCATAGATCGACATTTAAAATGTAGACACTTATTTTTATTCATATTATAGTTTTTTTTTTAAATATGCTTTGACTCAGTTTTTAAAAAGTTTAATGTATAATCAATAAACAACGAAAAATTTTGTTTTTAATTACTTAACAATTTATCCTAAAATTAANAAAATAAATTTAAGATAAGAAAAATATAAATTGAATATAAATTAAAGTGTTCAACAATCAAATAAAAAATAATATATTTAAAAATATTAAAATATATATTTAAATTGAACGTAATATATCCGGTGATAAATAATTTAATAAATATATAGTTTTATGTTATTTTTGAAACAAAATGATTTGTAATTAAGTATAGTTATATACCATACGTACAATTAAATTTATAGGGATACAAATAATATGTTATAATATCAAATATATATTTATTTCCGTGTACATACGACACGAATATTGTCAAGGTTATAAAATGCAAGATTTCGTTAAGATTTGAGTAAATTATACTTTTTTTTTTTAATATGAAGTGTAAATAATTTTTAATTTGTTTAATAATGGATGATATTACAAAAGACAAAAAATACAATATTTCTTTTGTAAATATCATTATTTTATATAAAATTATACCTACATAAAATATTTTATATTGTTGTTAAGTTAGATAAATAAACAAGACATATAAAAATATAAGAATTTATAGTATTACGAAATATAATGCGAAGAATACATATGTTATAATTAACAGTTCCCATGGCATGCTAATAACTATAACAGAAATATTAAATGACAGTAATTTAGTCTTTTGTTTGATATAAAATATGCTATTTAAAGGGGCGTGTATTTAAGAAAGCATTAGCTAAGTTTAAGGACAAATATATACTTAATAAATACTTTGTACAATTGACAATTTGCAACAATAACAAAAAAACAATTTTACGGAATTAAAAAAAAAAAATAGTTCTGGATAAATTGTTAATGTTTAAATTTACAACAAGTCAAGATAATTGCTTAAATATTCACACGACAACATTAAAAACTCATAACCCAAAAATTTCCGTACAATTTTCATTAATTTTTTTACGAAAAAATTTTATAGCAAGAAAAGACAAGGTTATGCTAATATTATTTTAAATATTACGTATCTGTGTTTTCGTAAAACTAATAATTTAATGACATATTCTAAGTTCGAGGTTAACAATAATAATACTCAAAATTAACTAATAAAACTAGTTGCGCGTGTACTTTTTTCTCATCCCATTACAACTCTTGTTTTCACTTTATCTGAAATACACTGTTAAAAAAATTGATGAATTACCATCTACATTTCCATAATTTGGCATGACTGCATTAATATCCAATCAAATCAGTGTCACTTCATTAAAAACACTAAAACAACCCGTACATACAACACTTTTTAATTAGTTTTAATGTAAATAGTTTGTTTAAAAGTTATCATTCACGCATGCTTAGTACGACGGAAAACGCGTAAGGCGACTTAACGGGCAAAGTCGCTTAGAAAAACTGACTCTTAAATGACAAATGACAAGTGGATACTCTGCTACATCCCTACCACCTGAGTTACGTATTTTAGTAAACAGTTTTGCTCCTAACCTAAGTTATTCATGCGAACACATTCACGTGTTTAATATTTACTTCTAAATATTGTCACAGTATAACTTATGTTTCACTGTAAACTTTCCTAGCTTTTTTGTTTTATTGGAGGAATTTTATTTAGTTAAGTAAATATTTAAGTAAGAAACTTTTGTAACCTTTGTTTTTACAACCCTTAAACATAATAATACTTTAATTTATATATTAAGTATTTTTTAATCCGATAAGTTTGATACTAAACTTGAGATAAGCTTTTTAGATAAAAAGAAGCACCAAGAAAATTTTTCCAGAAGTATTTTAAAGTTAAATTTAAAATATTCTAACTTATTTTTCCGCTTACAAGTAAATAAAAACAAAAAATTCGAACAAAATAAAATAAAAAGTATTGATTAATTTCAATAAATAAATGTAACACAAAAAAAAAATGAAGTAAATAATATATCGATTAAAAAGCGCGCTTTTAATTAAAATTATAATAAAAGCGTAGGGCGTCGACAAATTGAAGAATATAACCATGAAATTCAAAAACTGTTTCACATGGGAAAATTTGAAGCATCAATTAGTAAATATGAAATTATATATACTTCGTTTAGATAATTGCTGTTACAATAATAAGTAACACAGTTTAAAATCATAAAAAATTTACGTATTAAAAGTCTCGGGTTCAATTAACGAAAACGTCAAAATTAAATTAAAAAACAAAATGATAAATGAATTTTTTTTGGAAATTTTACCTGGAACGCCGCCCTGGAGTGGGGGTGGAATTGTGCAGTTTGAATCATATCTGTAAGAAGATCCAACTCTTCGTCTGAATCCAATTCCTTTGAAGGGAAATTTGTTGAAGAGGAAGATGAAGACGACGAAGAAGTTGATGCTGAAGAGGAAGACGCGACAGCGTCCGAAGACGTCGAAACGCTGCGCGGTGTATGTGCTGTTGTTGTATCAACTTCCTTTGATGTTGTTTCCTGTTGAGTTGCGTTAAAAAAAAGATACAATTAATTTCACACCTATATATGAATTTCCGGTGTTTTATTGATAAAGCAGCTGTTGGCGGTTTAAAATTTATTTTTTTATTTAATTATTTGTAAAAGTAAATAAATAAGAAAGTTAAAAAAAATTAATAAAATAATATATTTCAATTTTATCGTATCGAAAAACTATGAAATTAAAATAAATTGTAAAAATTAATTCATAATACCAGTATAATATTCGATATAATTATCCAAAATTGACCAAAAAGACTGAAAATATTAAAAAATAACGTTTAAAGTAATAATATATAAGAAAAAAGCTCGAAATTCAAGCGCGCAATATATAATCAATACAGAAGCGTATACCGCATTCTCAGTGACTTCAATGCATGGCTAGGCGCGTAACCTTATACCGAACCATGCGTATTCTTCTATATTTCATGTTAATTTCCTTGAAATTCATAAAAATTGTTTCTTAATGTTTAAAAGATTTATTTAAATATTTAAAAAAAATTATTATGTTTCTAACCTGTACGGTATCGTCATCCAAACCGACAAGTTGAAGTGCGTCTTGTAAAGCGTCTTCCAGCAGGAATTCCTCTGGTAAGGGGAGGTCCCCAAGAGGCAAAGGGCTTGCGCACGCAGACCCTGGAAGTTCGTCTTCTAATGTGCCCTTTAAAATATACTCCCCTGCGAAACAAAATTAAAAAATACTTTTAAAAATAAATAATAAATTATTATTAAAAAAAAAAAAATTCTTGAAATGTCGTTGATACAAATCATTAATTTAGAAAATAATAATAATAATAAAAAGCAGGTGTGGACCCAAACTACCCTAATTTAAAAAAATTATCAATAGCCATCTGCCTAAAAACGTATGTTTGAAGTCAGTTTTATTTTAAAAAATTACATATTCTCCCATTGGTCAATTTTCAGAGCATACCTGTTCTAAATTGTAACACAGTCAGCCTTTTTATTGCCCTCAAAAGTGAAGTAGACCAACCCACCTTTCTATTGTTATACCTGGGTGCAATAAAGCTACCCAACATGGCTTCGATTGCAAGAAGTTGTCATCAAGTGTTTTAGAAAAAGGTTTTCCAAGAAAAAATTATTCAAGTACCACTTGAAATTATTTTGACAAAGATATGAAAATAAATATTTTTTCTTGCTGTGTTAATTTACTTTTTTTGTTTAAGAATAATATTTTAATTTTTCACTGCAATATTTTGATGTTAAACTATTTTAAATTAAGAATAAATTGTTTAAATAATTTATAATAACCACTGCGGAACTAATATATTTATATAATTAGTGAATATAATATTTCTAAAATAAATAATTGAACGTCTATAACAAATTCCAAGCGTTTAAATTAATATTATCGGGAATTAATTATAATATTTAATACTTTCACAAATGTAAATCAAGATTAAATAATAATCGATATAAAAAATAAAGAGAAACGAAGGATAACGATTGAAAATATATAATTAAAGCTAAACACAAAAATATCGTAAAGCTAAAGTATGAAAATTCATAATATCGAAAAAATATTTATTTCTTTTAGTTAATAAAATGAACAACAGTTAACGGTGTACTGAAGACTCAGGACTTTTTATACTGTTAGTAATATCCGCTATAGTAATAGATACATTTTGTCGAGTCACATTTATGAATACCGACTCTCTACAGAATATCTATTAACCAATAATATAGTTAAGTATCTATACACAAATTCATCATATTATGTTTAATACAAAAATTTAAATATTTATTATGACATAGTAATTGTTTATTATTTTTATTTATTTATATTGTATGTCTACAATTTATTTTAAACAACATTGTTGTTTTTATTTGTTGTTACGAATTCGATTGTATCTGTTAAATATGCAAAAAAATATTATTTATTTTATCTTTTTATCTTTTATGTTGTTCCTCTTAAGTTTCGTTGACTCANTTTATTTTATCTTTTTATCTTTTATTTTTTAACTCATTATTATTCTATCATCTAAAATATGTTTAATACAAATTAATAGAAATAAAAATTAAGTCTAAATCAGTTTTATCAAAATACAAATTTTGAAATTCGCAGTTATAAAGTCAATAAAAACAGATATTGAAATATAAAATAATAAAAAATAAGTATTGTTATAAATAAGGATTTGGTTTTAAGAATATATTTCGATTAACATTTGTTGAAATAGTAAAATACAACAAATACAAACCACGTCATACATATTTTAGTTCCGTCAGTCTGTCAAAAATTCCGATAAAAAAACGAAATAAAAACTATAACCAACAAATTCTTTCCCATTAAATGATTAATGATTATTTTGTACAGCATTATGAGAAGAGGCGTACCCGCAAAATTATAAACGAATAAATTTCGTTCGGTATTATTTCCCGCTCACACGGTTCGACTCGTATACGCAACACGATGTTGCGACGGCCATTTTGTCGTAGCGTGTTTTACGTTCAAATCCGACGGAAGCAGACCGCGGCTTTATGAACAAAATGGCTCTCTGAGAAAATGTTTTCATGTTATTGTTGTTAATGTTAATTGAGTGTAAATTTATATGTGAACATTAAAATTATTCTCTTTATTATATGTTTTTTTTTATTGTGTACATGTGATTATATTGTGAATTAAATGTTTAAATATTTTACTTTTTATTATTTATGTTTAATTAATTCGTTTAAAAGAAACTACTAAGATTTATTTTACAATTAATTATTACATCTACTTACACTAAAACTATTTTTTGTTTGAATATGTGTTTATTTTATATCTACATAAAATTATTGTATATATTAACATGAAGAATAAGTCTTAATAAATATTATTTTTGTGTTTTCAAAATGTATTTAATAGAAAAATTCATTTGTATAATTTATGTTTTTTAATATATTTTAGCAATTAACATAAATAGATATTTTCAAATGTTTCAATCAGAAACTACTTAGATATTTTAAGTTTATAATATAAATAA
>CM008231.1:2241047-2258319 GCA_002278615.1 Pogonus chalceus | reverse complement strand
AAAAAAATTGATATGTAAACAAATCCAGATAACAAAACCAAACGATTGACAACAAAATTGAATCAAACGCAAAAATAAGAAAAATTCGTAGAAAAAAAATGTCTATTTTTATCTAAAAATGAGTTATGCTCCACAAAGGATATAATCATTAGTAATTTTTTAGTTTTGGCACGAAAATAAACAAATTCAAGTATTGTGGCATTGACATTGAAAAGAATTGGCAGAATTGCGTTGATAACAAAGTTATGTTCTAAAAAAACTGCGCAAATAGGTTTATGACCCGCTAACATTATGAAGAACTTTGGCGTTACATTCTGAGTTATTTTTTGCACTAGAAAATATCTAAATTTACTTGTTTTAGTAGATATTTGTCGCGATATTTTTCTTTGATTCAACAACGTATACTTGCGAACCATTAACTGGTATTGTGCATTTGTAATTGGGTTATCCAAGAATAAATTTTATTTTGATTAATTTCATGGAACTTTTTATACTGAAATGTTTAACAAAGAAATGTTTCCTTGTTTTCACGGTACATTATTATTAGATTTATATGTAATGATTTAATAAATTCATATATAAATACCGCACAGCGTAAAACTACCATTCAGAATATTATAATTTTTCTAGCATATTTTTTAAATAATTAAGTGAATTTCAATATAAAGTATTAAAATAATTATTCCGTAAACCCTTATAATCCGGACTAAGTTTTTCAAAATAATAATTAGGATTTTTTTTATTTCTTTTTAGATTTTAAAGAACGTTTTAATAAATTTAATAATCCGGACAACTAAATAACTTGTATTGTTATCGATTTTAAAAATGTTTTTAGCAGTAGTAACAAAATTATTTATGGCTTATTAAAAGGGAATAAAGTAGTAAGTTTACTTCCGGAAACGGATAGTAATATTATTATTAACACGTCATAAAATTTTTATCGTTATTTACTATTAAGTTCATAATTATCGAAATCGAAGATAAGAAATATATTAAATAAAAACATGCCATGTATGTGTCATATTAAACACAAATAAATTAACGGAAACTGAGAAGTGAATAAACATTCATTAAAAAATATATTTCAAAGATAAAATATAATAATGATTGTTGATTTAATAATTATTTTTGTAACATTAGTACGGATAATGACATTATAAATAAAATATTTAAAAAGTATTTCAAACAAAGAAGTAATTAAAATTCTATTTTATACGAAATGACTAAAATTTACACGAATGTCCTACATTTGTTAAAATTTATTACAACTCCTTGCAACATTAAAATTTGTGAAAAGAACTTTTATTTTGATTTTTCAGATGTTTCAATGAAACCAAAATATAGGCACTGACAGATCATTTTAAATTTGTCATTATAATGGGGTCAACGATAATTTTAGATTCGGAATTTGGATATTAAACTAAAAATTATTTTGATTTATTCATGTAATAATTATTTATTTATAATAAAATTTTAATATTTATAAGAAAATATTTTTAAGAATGTAGAAATTTAAAATGTAGTTATTACTGTTATTGATTAACGTTCTACAAATAGACGGTATTGATTTTTAATCAACAATTATATTATAAATGAACAATTTTGTATGAGTAGCTTTCATAAATAATACAAACAACACTTCGATCTTTATTAAACTAAAAGCAACTGTCTAAGTGTTTGACATTAATAAACACTTATAGAATTCATGAATTTTGTCTTGCCATAAATAAGAACTGAAAAATTTATCATATTCAATTCAGTTGACAGCGAAAATAAAAAAATTATAATACAAAAGCTAAAAATAAATATAAATTTAACCTTCCTGTTAAACCAGTTTTAAATTATTCTTGAAACCAGTTTGGAACACTCCTTCTATTTAATTATTTTAATACAAAAGCCGTTTTTTTCCAAAATGTTTCACATATTTGAAACCTTCCGATATGGCCCCAAAAATATTCTTCAAATATTTTTATTTCATTAATACCGGATATTTGAAAAATATTCAAGAGCTGAAAANTCATCCCTCTAGATAGCGTTCACACGAAATACTTGGAAAATTTTCAAATCTGCTCGAAGAAAATTTGAAAATATTCAAAAGCTGAAAATAAATATAAATTCAACATTTTTGATAAATCAATATTTATTAAGTCCGAAAATCAGTCTTCGTAACTTTTAAACCGTTTTATATGGAAAATAATCCAAATATTTCAACCCACGTGATATCGTCCGCACAAAATTCTTGAAGATTTCAATTCCGTTGATAACGGAAATTTAAAAAATATATATTATAACATAGCTGAAAAATAAAAATAAATTTAAACATTTTGGTAAACCAGTTTAATTTATTACGAAACCAGTTTTGAAAACTTCTTGTACATGATTATTTAAACACGAAACCCGTTCGAATTTCATATGGAATATAATCTGAATATATCAGACATACTTTACGAAAGCATCCCCACAGAAATCTTACTAAAGAAATTTAAAAAAAATGTGCTAAAGCTGAAAATAAATAGAAATTTAACCTTCTTGGTAAACCGGTTTAATTTATTCCAAAAACCAGTTTGGAAAACATCTTGTATTCCTCTGATAAAAAAACCCGTTTTTCGTCCATAACTCCACATTTTTCAAACCTTAATTTAAAGTCTGAACAAAATTCTTCAAAACTATTCAACTCAGATGACAACAAAATAAAAAATAATATAAAAGTTGCAAAGANTTTTTTTTTAAATACTAAAACCAGTTTTTTCATAAGTTTCACGTAGATATTCATCCAAATTTTTCAAACTCTAGGATAAGGTTCGCATGAAATTCTACAAAAATATTCAATTTAACTGGTACAAAAGACAAAATAAATATGGTACAAGAAATTAATATAAATTTAAACTTCTTGATAAACCAGTTTTCATTGTTTCTAAAAACCAGTTTTGAAATCTCCTTGTAGATAATTATTTAAATACATAAACCCTTTTTCTTAGACGTGAATATTTCAAATAGGTTCAATGATATTCAACCTTCTTCTCAAACCAGTTTTTCAATATTCTTAAAACCAGTTTAGAAAACCTTTCGTACGCATTTTTGTAGAAACCAGTTGTTTCAAAAGTATCCTTTAAAATATACTCAAAATATTACAAACCTTTAGATAGGGTCCCCACAAAACTCTTCAAAAATATAAAATTTTCGAAAGCACATATTTAAGCAAAAAATTTCAACATAACATAAAGAACAACAATAAAATACTAACAAAAAAAAAATAATTGAAACAATTTAAATTCAGTAATCAGATAAAAATCTATTCAGACGGGGTTTAACAAAACATATAGATATGAAACAATAAATGTATTGAGAAAATTTTAAATGCTTTGGGCGTAAGAATGATGGAAATAAAACCTACGCTGTTTTTATAAATATTCATGAAAATATTTTATTTTCTTTTACTGTTCGATTTTTATTTTTTTCTGTATCGTATTTCTCTTTTGTTAAGGTATTGGTTTATAATTATATGAATAAAATTAGTTAATGTTTAATACAAAAGATAATTTTATTATTTATTTTCTGGTTAATATGTTTCACTAATTTTTTTTTTACAAATAAATCGAATTAAGTTTTTATAGATATATAATAATTTATATCAAGTGTCGATATAAAATAAAAATAATGTTATGATAACGTCAAACTAATTTTATTTATTTAAATGACAAAGAGCTGTTCTAAGAAATAGTTATTACGGCTCTATTAACCTTAAAATAAAGTAAAGCTACGTAAAATAACAAAAAATGCGTATATTTGACCGACTTGAAGCTATGCCCAAAAAACCGCGAATTCATATTGCATGTGTATAACCGTACGTTTAAGTTAAGTAGTACATAGAGAAAATGTAACCTGCTTCTCATCCTTACACAGTTATGCACAAAACGTTAGTATAATTTTTTTATAGACACCTGCTATAACGTATAACATAAATATTATTTTTTAACATACTGTATATAGAATATTTACTGTTAGAAACATTTATTAAGAATTTTATGTATTTCTTTTGTTGTAAAATAAACTTTTATAGGCGGCTGTTTTAACTGTATTGATAGGAGTTAGTTGTATTATTTTTATTACTTAGTAAGATAACATTATATTTAAATAAATTTTAATAAAATAATATATGTATATAGAAATATTCAAAAACGAATACAAGTTTAATTTTAACCATGATTAATAAGAAAGTTCACTTCTAAATAAAACATGCTTTGTACACAAACAATAAAAAACACACATGCAATCAAAAAATTTAATTTAAGAAAAAAACCAACAACTTTAAAACTATTTTAAGAATATAAATAAACAACTAGATTTTAAGAATAAGATTATAAATATTATCTAATCTTGCGATTTCTTTTTTTGGTAAAATTTAATTTATAACAACAAACAAAAACATGCAAAACTAAAATTATTTAAAATAGTAACAGAACTATTTTAAAAATGTTATTAATCTAACCAGATTTTAAGAACAAGATTCTAATTATGACAAATCTTGTAATTCTTATTCTGGTACAAAATAAACTACACTACTTACTACTAATTATATTTACAAAATTTTTGTTATTCGAACGTAAAATTAAATATAAAGCCATTGTAAAGAAAAATGTTTTGTAATAGAACCAAGATTTTGTTATATTTCTAACATACAAAATTTTTCAAACAACTTTACAAAAAAAAAAAAAGAAGTTTAACCAGATTTTAAAGTAAATAGTTAAATTATATTCTTAAGAATGAAATTTTGTTAACTAGTGAGATGATAATAAAATAATAAATTATTTAGTTGCTAAACAAGAAACTAAAAAATTTTTTATACATAATTATAATTCTAAAATGAAAATTTTATTAATAATTAAAACAATTCCATTTTTTTTTTTTTTAAGAACGTTGCGCAACAAAATTTACGAAAAATATATTCAAGGTTAAAAAGACAATGTCCAGTAAAACCGAAATTATAAGCACGAAAATAATTACACAAAGAAAAGATATTTATAGTAAATATGCCCTGTTGACTGCGTTTTCAGTTCTTAAAATGCGAAAAAGGACCAACAAACAAAGTTGTGCATTTGCCAACATTCAATTCGTACACAAATATTTTTTTTTATAAAAAGCACAAAGATTTAGACTAGTCCAAAATGATTGAGTTCAATAGCAAATTAAGAAAATTTTCCTTTCAAATTAAATGTATATTTATTAAGTTTTTCAACAGCGTCATTTATGTATCATTTATTTGATAAGTTTTCATTTTTTCTAGTTAATCATTGATATTTATTTTATATTATTAGCAATTATAATTAATATTATTTGCAACTAATCTTTAATTATATAAATATGTTACACATATTAAAACAAAAGATGTATTTTAGACTCAAAACATATTTATTTATTTCAACGGAAATAAAATGAAAAATAGTTTACTATATTTATATTATATTACTAAACATTTTTTTAAATTAATGCGTAGTATCAAAGTTAAAACTAATTGATAAGTATTAAAACATGATAACAAGTATTTGAATTTTGTAAACTTGGTTTACTAAATATTTTAGAATGAATTAAAATTTGATAATATTATTATTTAGCAAATATCCGACATATACATAAATATAAAATATTTTTATTTATATATACATTTATAAATATTTTATCCTCAGACATAACAATGAACTTTTATATTTTAAATTTCACAACATAACGTGAGGTTTAAAACAATCTTTTGTTTTATATGTTTTTTTTTTTTTTCTTTTATAATAGATAAGACTTATATTTTTATTATAATTGATACTTTAGATAAAAATAATAAAACATATATTTATAGAAGTTAACTTACCTTTTTAAAAATCACTGACGAGATGTTTTAATCAAGTCACCAAGTGTACGTGACGTAATATGTTTGACTCATGCTTTTATACTTAATCTCATTAAATAAATCAATATCGAATTATTTTAATCGATTATTGAAAAGTAGGTTCAACATAAAATTATCAAATGAATATGACGTAATATGTTTGACGCATGGTTTAATAATTATTAATCTGATCAATGAGGAATGTAATAATTACCAATATATGCCATATTAATATCAATTTAAAATCAGGAATATCAAATAATATTATAATAAACTAGACGACGAGTGTATTAAAATAAAAAAGGAAAAATAAAATGCGTCAAGCGAATTCATGTTTATTATAATTGTGATTTTATATGTGATGACCTCAGTGACATCAAACTTAATACATATTAAACAGAATTTATTGTTTTAAAAGAAATTCATATTAAAGGTAAGTTAAATATGTAGATTTTAAAATGAAACAATATTATAAAGTGTATAATATATAATTCAAGGGAAATTCTATAAATTATATTTAAATTTCACGGACTTTTCATAAAGTTTGCAGGATACGTTGCATCAATAATAATAATTATATATATTTAAAATAAATTGATAAAACAATACATACGTAGTCATAAATAATATGTTTGTATTGATACGGGCATAGGTAATATCCTGCCTTATTATTTACTTAAATTTTAAGTGAAAGTAAAGGAAACAAAAAAGTAGAACAATAGTTATATTATTAAAAATAAATTTGTTCTTTTTTTTAAAGAAAAACGAACATTAAAAATTTAATCGTAAAATAATGATTTAAAAGCTAAAAAAAATATGCAACATTGTGCAATCAGTCAAATAACACATAAAAAAATATATTTTAAAAACAGAATAATGATGTTACAAAATTGCCCCATTTTAAATAACTAATTCTTAAAATTTTATATTCATAAAGCGAGTCCAAAATAAACTTCTTAACCTTGAAATAATGTGTCACTGACTTTCGTACAAAACTTTCGTAACAGTCATATTTGTAAGGTTTATTAGATGTTTTTCAAGGTATTTGCGAATAAAATAAAGCAAAAAAAAAATAGATGTTTAAATATATACGTACTTTGTTTCTAAAACAAAACATTTCATGATTTCACTGCACTCTTCATTAAATATGTATTACTGTTGTTGAATTTTATATTAATTTATTAATTAAAGAAGAATTCTAAGATATAAATAATAGAACTACGTATATGAGACACATTATCGATTCTTATTAGATTCTAACTAGAATCGAAAAACAATCTGAGATTCTAATTTGCATATTCAAACTGGCATAATTTTAGAAAAATACGTATAATTATTTTAAATAATAATAAGAAAATGTATGTGAAATCATATATGGACGTAAAATTTGTATTTTATCTTGAAAGTTGATAGTCAACTACAGCTTATAATCAAATTACATTACTTACTACTTTCTACAAATAAAGTATTGTTATGTTTTAAAACTAGTATTCATCAATTTATAACCTGACAGTTTGTCCAGAAAAATATTTTCTTTCAAAAGTGGGTTAATTAATCAGAATTAATCATTACGATAAATATTTAATTGTTAATTCTTGATTATATATTATTAATTTATAATTTAAGTAGATGATTTTGTATGCTATGTTATGATGTAATAAGCTAAATAAATAATATTTTTGTTAATATTTTATTGTTGTTTTTATTGTAAATTTAAGAAATATTGAAAAATGTGATATTACCTCTTGGGTGAGTTCCATTATAGGGGCTTCAGGAGGTTCAGCTAATGTATTATCAAGAGCGCTAGCTTCTCCCTCATTTCTCTGAACATTATTAGGAATTTCAGCATGCGATTGTTGTTCAGTAGCATTTGTATTTGTATTGCTACGATCAACATTTAATAAATAAGCAGTTATATTCCGATTATGTATAGCATTTATCCTATTATATCGTCCTAAAGCATTTAAATCAGCGAAAACTTCTCTTTCATAATTCAAAAGAATTGAATCCAAGCTTTTGGGGTGAACAAAATTCGAACGAAGTGTATTTGGAGAGTATGATCTCCAACTAGTCCCATTACTTATATCTAAACTATTAACATTAATATAAGGATCGATTTCAAAGTAGGAGTCCGGATAAACCTTAAGCAAACTTAATATAAGGGCTAATTGCAACAATTCGTCGCTGTACACTTTCTTTAAGCACAACATGTTTGCGTTTATCAGTCAGAAACACTTCACTATCTGTCAACACAGTGCACTTAACCTCTAATTAGAAAAAATCGTAAATGAAATATCGCGGATTTCTAATAAACCAAACCATGATGGATTTATAAATAAATGTATATATCATATAGTAAACGTAAAATTACACTTATATTACACATTTTTCACTAATGTCTATACAAATTTTAAGTTCAAGTTTGACAAGTTGGTAGCAGGATGACAGTTCAATTTGCCGGGCGCTATCAACTCAATTATTTCCTTATTATATTTATAATTTAATTTATCACTTATTAGAAAATGTTCTAAAACACTTGATTAATATTTGGTTTATCCGGTAATGACAGTGCAGCTGAGAATTCTTTATCAACACGTTAAACGAACTAGTCACGAAGTAAACACACTCTCGTACGCTGAGCAATAGGTAATGTACAAACTCGGAGTTTGCGCGAACTGTTCGCTACGCTACAAAGCGCCAAGGCAGACCGGCCAAGTCATCACTTTTGTTGATCTAATTATTACAAACACGTTGCTTTTAGCTATTTTTGAATAAAATATGA
This sequence comes from Pogonus chalceus, assembly GCA_002278615.1. Taxonomy (NCBI): domain Eukaryota; kingdom Metazoa; phylum Arthropoda; class Insecta; order Coleoptera; family Carabidae; genus Pogonus; species Pogonus chalceus. The sequence continues at coordinate 2,249,659 of CM008231.1, read as the reverse complement.
TTTAAAAAAATATTCGTTCATTTTAAACACATCTTTACCTAATCTTCAACTTCATTTTACTTTATATAAATATCTTTAAAACTATATTATTGTCTATTTAAGTATACGCATATATATTTTTAGTAAAATCTAAGTCTCTGAATAGGTCAAATAAATTTAAATATATATAAAATTGAAGCATTATTTTCTTGAAAATAAAGTAAAAACATTCACATTTTCAATAAAATATATCTATTTACGATTTGTGATCTTATTTATAATAACATTTTCATTGGTTTATCTGTTTTTTAAAAATGTTTATCGAATAATATTTTCATTATAACATTTTGCGGTATAAGTACATATACGGATATAATTTCTAACATGATTGTATTATATTAAAACAAAATATATTGTTATACAGATATATTTTTGCGCATTAAGACAAAATTATGTCTATGCAGTAAATCTAGATAGGAAGTAAAATAAAGCGATTACCTGAGTGCGCAGAAATTCATTTTCATCCTCGCACAATAAAATATGTAATGAAGGCATGTTGAAAATATAAAAAATAACACTAAAAAATTAATATGTATTTATCGTAAAATGAAATTAGTACTTTAAACTGTTATTTACAATAAACAAATTATGTTCGCGCCAGTGAATGACGTCATTTATCACCAATCAACTAAAATTCGAACGCAACGATCGCTCTACTGTTGTGAACCAGAATATTATAAATTGTCTTTGTTTCAGTTTTCTTGAATTTTAAATTCGTCAAACAATAAACAATGGCTAAATGAAAATTATGTCTGTTATAGGAATTCTTTTCAATAATTAATAATATATATCAAATTCTAATTCTAATACAATAAGAAGGGATTTATTTTGTTGGATTAAAATATTAGAATCATGTACAACATAGAAAACTTTATTTATACGGACAGAAAGACAAAAATTTTCTTGCATAAATGAAGACTGTTTTACGTTACATTTAATATATGCATATTTTTTTGAACATTTAACATTTATTATTTTTATTAATATATAACTAGAATGTTCTTTTTTCTCTAGAAACAAATAATTATTTGGAAGTAATTGGAATATATTTTACTTTTTATCGTAACATAAAACAGTTTTAAAAATATATATTTACGTATACAAATATGAATAAAATCATATTTTTTTGGCATCTAAGAAACAAAATAAAAAAATAGAAAAACATAAATAAATAATAAATTAGGAACATTTTGTAATTAAAGCAATTTTTCTTTCAATTGTTTCACAACCAAGGAGTAATAAAAAATAATTATATTTTTTTGTAATTAAACTGTTAAAGAATTTAACAAACAAAACAATAATTAAAAATTTGTCTAATATACATAAAATCGAATAAATATAATTTTTTAATTCGTAAAAAAAAATATATGTATATATTTATTGTCCTTCTCCCTCCTCCATATTTACATCTTCAACGTTTTCAGAAACAGCATCATTTGGAATATCATATATAAATCTCAATTTATTAATTACTGTCGATAATTGATCATTGACAATATCATTATGAACTCTAGGCACTGGTTCTTGTTCAAATGCATTTAACAACGGATTAAAACGAATATTCTTATCATTTGACTTTTCAATCAAAAATTTCAACGCATCTAATGGATCAATTATATCCGCAATATGATTTATAATATGAACTAAATTCGCAAATGGATATTTCGGTTTTATTTTAAATAAAACTTCGACAATTTTTTGACCGATTTCATGTAACTGAGTATCATAAGTTTGTAGCATTAAATACGCAAAATCGGCGCATTTTAATATTAAAGGTTTTAAATGTAATCTAATCGCGTATTTACTAATAAAAATGATGGATTTGAGGAAAATATGATCTGGTTCGTCGCTTTTTATATTATCATAGCATTTTTGAACACAAAATGAAAAGTAATTTTGTATTTGCGCATCGAAATTACTCGTGTTTTGTGATTCAATTATTGCGATAAATGCAGCATTGAAATAATCAGGGTATACAGTATAAGTACTTAATAAATCAAGATATTTTTTAAGGAAAGTATCATTTTCAGGTCTTTGAATTTTTAATTCAATTATAAGATTAACGCATTCATCCATTATATAGCGTATATTGACATATTGTTCTTTTCTCAAAAATGTAAATAATGGTAATACTAAGTTTTCACTAAATATTTTATTATCATTGTCGTTATTAATAATTCGGTTTCTTATTGTTTTAAACACGGTTATTTTTAAATCAATAGGTATATTTTCAAGAACGCATTTAGTTACAAAATCCGTTAACGTATGCATCGGCTCATTTCGTAAAATATCGATCAATACGTTTTCAACCCACGTTCCTGGAAGAAAATCTGGAAGATTTTCTTTCACACATAAAAATTCGAAATTGTTTGTAAGATCATTTAAAGTTAATTGTCTAATACCCGTTCGATATAAAATAAAAAAACCAAGTATTCTTTTGGATCGAGAATAAGGTTTTAAAGATAATAAAGCTGTATCTAACATATAATAAGCAAAGTCTTGTAAATTAACATATATACTATCAGGTAAATATGGTTGCTCTTGTATTAATTTATCTGATAAACATTTAATTAAATAAGCCCATGCAAAGAAATTTTTATTTTTAAGTTCCTCATCATTTTCAATCAACTTAAAAATACATAATGTTATTTCTCTATAGTACGTTATAGCAGTAAATGCTTTAACTGCTAAAATAGTTTGTTGAGTATTATTTCGGAATTTCATATAATCTACTAGAGTTTCTCTAAGTAGAGACAAATCATTCGCAAATTTAGAAATTTGTAATTCATTGCCTCTAGTATGTGACATACTTAGAAAGGTGCAAATTGGGACGAATGATGGACATTCTCCATCTTTTTTTACAGAATCTGGATTTGTTATTAACCATTTAATATGATCTACGATTGTAGTAAATATTTCTGGGTAGTTAAAAAATATTTCTTCTACAGATATTGAATACTGTTGGGTTTTATTTGTATTGGACAGTGATGTACCTAAAATACGACTAGAAATTGCTCCAAAGGCTTGCAGCGCAGCGTTTCTAAAAATATATTATATTTTTTAATGCCATGTTTTTAAATATTTTCGTTGTATACCTCACCTTACGCACCAAGATTCATCTCGAAAACAATGAATCAATATTTTAAAAATCGTTTCTATATATTCGACAACATGATTTTCACATTGAGTATCTGATATTATAGGCTGTAAACAATGTAATGCTAGAACACGAGGTTCCGATGAGTATTTTTCTTTATTTTCCAATTTTAAAATATCTAATAAAAATTGGATAATTGTATGGTACAATGGCTGAAATTATTATCAATAATTTTAATGTTTTATAATATTAAAAATATTTTTTTAATATTTACTTTTTGTGGTCGTTTATCACTCACAGCAATATTGTATAAAATTAATCTAGTTTCAGCAGCACGCCTAACAGTACTATTAGCCGGTGTGGCTAATGGAATTTTGTTTAATACACTATCCACTAATGAATCTACAACGGATATATTTTCACCTGATGCTGTTACGGTTTTAATAATTCCAGATAACGTGATTCCCGCGGTTTCTAAAGCACCTTTATGGTAACATTTTTCGATAACCATTTGTAAAATATCCAACGAGTAGATAATAATTTCTTTTGTTTGCAGTAAACATGCGAAGTGAGTTACCAGTAAACACGATTCCTATATAAAATATTCGATGATTTAAACCGTCCTGTTTATTTTTTTTAATTACTTACCCTGATTATTGACCACATGCAATTAACAGTGGCTGCATGAAACTTGCTGTCTTCTTTTTTACATGCTTCTGCAAGTCCTTTACAATAAGAACCTTTAAAGGGTAACTGAGCTCTTAGTTGAAATACTTCTAAAATGTTTTCAACTATTTCTTTTGTAACTATTTTGATACTGTCCCTATCAGTTTCACTAAAGTGATTTAAATTTAAATCAAGTAAAGAAATCACTGGATATAATGGCACTCCTTCAGAAAGAACGGATTCTTCTTCAGATGATTTTAAGACCGACCACTGATATAAGAAACAGCTATGTAATTCATATATTTGATTCGCGTGTTCTTCTAAATCATCACTGGCAAGTAAAATACTTAAACCGGCTTGAATTTCTTTAATACCCTTTTGAGTTATTTCCACGTTAGTGGAACATATATTTTCAAATCCAAAGTTAAAAAGTTTTTCTTCTAACTTTACTAAATTCTCTATAGGAATATTATTTATAATAAAAGTTATTATTTTATTCAAATCAGTCATGCTTGTATAAGCTAGCATGTTTAAAAATGCTTCAGCATATTGGTCCTTAAATTGTTCAAAATGAAGACATTCTGTGAACAATTTTCGACGGCGTTCATCGATATATTTTAAACTATCAAAGATCGTAACAACAAACAATAAACTGGATGATATCCGTTGATAATTACTGGTATATTTAAACTGGCACAGAAGATAAATAATAGACCAATTGAAAAATTCTATTGCATTCCTAACAACAATATGTATTTCATACATATTTATTAATACTGATACCATTTTAAAAACTATCTTAAGGAAATTATCTAATGTCTTATTTATTACTTCTCGACTACCATGATCCGCATCATTCATATTTGAGACAATAAATTGTTTGATTTTCGTGAATATTTTTATCTCATTGTAATGTTGATGACAAATTACGAAGAAAAGTAAATTTCGTACATCTGGATCAGAATGATATTCAGCGATATCTAATAACCGAGGAAAGTTGTATGGAATTTCGATGTCTTGATTTGTTTTATTTTCGATAATGACTTTTGTTAATTGTAAAATAGAGTAAATAGGTATTGTTTTTGGATTATAGGGCCTTACAAGAATATCAGTGAAATGTTCATAATACATTTTAAATGTTCGGAATAATAAATGTTTAAATGCAGTTTTATGCACGTTTCTGGAAAATATTCTTATTACAGTATTTTGAAAATAATATTTAAAAAAATTAAATGATAAACTTGTAAAGCGAAAAAATACACATGGACTATATACAATAATTTCACAAAAATTTAGCTTTTAACACTAAAATTTCAATTTACTGCCAATTTTTATTTAATAAAATATATATATTTCGTTTTAAATTAAAAATCATCTATACTTATTTTATTTTAAACACAATTAAGTATTAAAAATCTTTCTTTTTTAAATAGTATTGAGATTAATTACTGAGTTTTGAAACAGTCAAAAACTGTTGATATTTAAAAAACTGTGGCAAGTTAAGTATTTTTTCATCGTTTTGACGAAAAATATAATTCACTGCGTAAATAAACATTAAAGATTATTCGTTAAATTCAAATAATTAGATGTATTTTCAGTCAAAACGGACGAAAAAATATGCCACAATTATTTACATTCCAAAGGTTTTTGTTCTTTTCGAAACTCAATTGTCAGAGTGATTACTGAGTTTTAAAAAGATAATGAAACTGTTAGTATTGAACAAATCACTTGGTTTAGTTATTAAATATGATGAGTATTATTCTAAAAAATACGATTTAGTATTGAAAAATATTTAAAGAACTGTGACAAATTAAGTATTTTTTCATCGTTTTGACAAAAAATACAACTCATTGCTTAAATAAAAAATAAAGATGATTTATTAAATTTAAACAATTATATGTGTTTTGTCAAAACGAACGAAAAAATATGAATATACCACAATTATTTACATAACAAATGCTTTTGCTCTTTCCGAAACTCAGGTGTCAGAGTGATTACTGAGTTTTAAAAAGATAAACCAACTTTTTGTATTGGAAAAATTGTAACACGTTAAGTATTTTTTCATCATTTTTGACTTAAAATACAAGTAATTGCTAAAATTTAAACATGATTAGTTGAATTTAAACAATTAATTGTATTTCCAGTTAAAACGGACGAAAAAATACGAACTTGCTACAATTTTTTGCAATTCAAATAGTTTTTTTCCTTTTAAAATTCACTTGTCAGCCTCAGTACTATGTTATACTAAAGCTTATTACACTTGGTTTTTAAATCAAAGAAATATTTTAAAAAATAATATGAGAGCATAATTTTAATATAAACTTATTTCGTACGTTTCCACACTAAATTAAATATTTTTTTCGATATAGTCATTACATGAAATAACTAGTGCAATTGAAATTTTGTTTGAAATAACATATTTATGTTATAATTATAATACTTTAAATATAATATATATTATTTTAATAATTATTTACAGTAAACTTTAGTCTTAAAAGCATATGTATGCGAACTACAGTATTTTTAATAGTTTCAAATAAAATTGACATAACAAAAATAAGCAATTACTACAATAAATATTACTGAATCCATCGAAAATATTTCACTTACCTCATTGTATGCTCTTTCTCAATAAATCTGCGTATCTCTGGCAAATAAATCGCGGCCCAATCTCGCTCAGAAATTCTTTCTACAATAATAAAATACAGTTTTCCAGCTGTTGACGCTAGAAATGGATTTTCTTGTGACCTAAGTATGCACCGTATTAGCTCAGTATGATCTATATGTTTAATTAAATTTGGCTCAGAAGTGAAAAGCCCGTGAAGCAGCGTAAATTTGTATTTATTATTCCAAGAGATATGTTGGACCCTTTTTAAAATTTCTGTAGAATAAGTACTGTTCACAGAGAACACGTTGTGAAGTATTATTGAGCAGTCTTTACGTTCAACATTGTGATACAATAAATTAAAAAACAAAGTACAATCTGATTCATTTAATTGTGATTTATAACAAGCAATATAATTAGATAAAAGTACAAAATATGATGCAGTAAAACGAGTTATCGACCGACAACCATCAAATATATATTCATACATGTCTTTTACTTCTTCTTTAGAATATATTGATGGATTAAAACTAATCAAGCTAATTAATCCATATAATATAGCAACTTTATATGCTGCTTTATTTTTCACTTCTAAGCCATTTGGATGAAAATAATCAACTCCTACAATATCCTGATTTAAACTTAACATAAGTGAATCGTACAATTCTTTATTAGACATAGAAGACTTAAGTAACGTTCGGTTATCTTTGTAAAAAAATAGACCTATGATTGCCACCCGGCAATATAAATGCCAGTGGTCCGTTTCTAAGTGAATATTCTCAGTCAATCCTCTCCAAATTTGTTTTAATGAGAATTCCAGTGTTTGGAAGAATTCTTCAGTAGAATCCGTTGCATGGCGACAATTTCTAATAATCAGCTAGAAAAATTCAATTCATAAAATAATCAAAATATAATTTCATTTTGTATTATTATTCAGGTCAAATAATCAATGTAAAATAAATCAAAAATTTAATATGTTATATAATATTATCGAAAATCTAAAGTATTATTGCAATTTACGTTGATTTCTAACGAATTTTTTATAGATTTGTAAGTATTAGGTGTGTAGATATGTATATAAATACATAAACACATCCGTATAGAGACATGTTTCAATACTTACATGGAGATCATCTTTTGGTATAATCGAAAGCTCTGAACTCATGTTGCTTTTTATTTTTATATGAACTAGACTGCAAGCTATTTATTTATGGATGATAAAGTAAATGTTACTTTGTAACAATCACTTAAAAGTTGTTAGAAAAATGTAATGCAAATGACGCAACGTAAAAACATCGCCATACTTCTCGTCTAAATGTTGTTTGCATCACGTGGGACGAATAAAGCGCGCATGCTTTGCCCGGAACTTGCTTCAGCTTAGTCGGCAGCATTTGCGATAGATGACGGTATATATACTAAATTTTGGGTAACTGCTTCCTTCATAAATAAAGGAAACTGGATATTCATATTCAAAATAATAAGGATGCTTATCTGTTGTCTTTATAAATAAGATTAAAATTATGATTAAAAAAAAGTATTTTCTACATATTAATTATACTTGTATAGAACATATGTAAAACACGGAAGTGTAGAATATAAGAAAATAGAATAAATAATAATAAAAAAGTATAAAATAATAAATGGCAATTAATTATTTGGCAAATTTTAATTATTATAATCGTTTAAGTTTAAATCTCTGTCAATGACCTTAGATACGGCGCGACATGTGTAGTGAAATGTATGTTATGGGGTCGTATTGCTCTTGACTATTTCTTTCTTATAAATGAACAGTACAGGTGTGTATTTGTCTATTTTTTTCTTAAGAACAAATTAAAAGAATTGATGCGATGAGTACATGGCTTCGAAAAATGTAGGAAGTCCCAGAAACCATTATTATATGTTTATTTATAGTATAAATACCTAAAAGTAAAAAAATAGGTATTATTACACACATATTAGAACCCCTTAATTAATAGTATTATTATATTATTTAATTTTTATAATCTTAAATATATTAAAATTATAATAATATAATAGTTTAGTTGGAATAATATATAGTTAATTCATATTCTGACATATGTCAAATAAGTCAAAACAAAAGCTGCCTAACAATTGCCAGTCGGATATTTTTGGCTAAATTTAAAAGTGTCCAAAATTTTAAATAGAAAATTAATCGATAAATAAAAACATATTTTGACTTCATAT
>CM008231.1:2204795-2226010 GCA_002278615.1 Pogonus chalceus | reverse complement strand
ATTTTGTTTAATTTTAATAAAATGGCTTTAATAAAAAATTGTTTGAGGAGTAATAATTTCAAATTTTATATTTGAAGATTAAATAAAGCCGTGTTTTTGAATGATATAGTTGTTGCAGTAAGTTTTTTATTTTCAATTCATAATAATTTTTTACTAGCGTATATTAAAACGAATTTCATATAAAATAAATGAGAATATGCATAATTTTTTTGAAAAGAGTTTTGTAAACAGTATTATTTAAAAGCAAACTTCATCATATTTGTGTGTAACCGGTTTTTTTCATTAAAATTTTCACTTGTATTAGAGGAAAATAAACCGCACCCCACTGTACCATACCTTACCGTTTACCACATACTAGATTCGTTCGATTTAATACTGAATTCTTTTATGTTGTGTTTCGTCTGCGAATAAACACATGAAACATCAGATAAATTACATTTTTGCGGCACCATAAACGGTCCAGTGTTTTCACGAAATGAATTTTTAGTGATTCGATCAAAACTACCACCTGACTAGTACTTTTATATGGCTGCGTTCCGGGCTTATTTTTATAAAACACGTTTTTATTTTATACTTAAATACAAATATAAATCTTCCTACGTAAAATTTCACCTACTAAATAAAAATACCTCTAAAAAATGATTAAATTTACACTACCATACTGTATTATACAGTTATTTGTTATTTTAAATTCTAAATAATTAAAATACAGAATAAAATTACCATTTATTACTTCTTTAATATATTTCGAAGACTTTGATCAAAAATTCTTCATAATTTAGAGTTTACTGTGTAATAGATGAAGCAGAAAAAAAAACTATAGTTTTAAATTCTTAATAATTAAAAAACAGAATAAAATTACCATTTTTTAATCTCTTGCTGTTACTTTTTTGATATATTTCAAATAATTTGACCAAAAATTCTACCTAAATTGTTATTGAACTTAGAGGTTACTGTGTAGTAGATGAAACTAAAAAACTAATATGATAAGATGTACACTGTAATATTGTATTACACAGTTATTCATTGTTTTAAATTCTAAATAATTAAAATACAGAATAAAATTACCATTATTTAATTATTTATTGTTTCTTCCTTGATATATTTTGTAGAATTTGACCCAAAAATCCGCTTATTGTCTGAATTTAAAGTTTATTGTGTAGTGGATGTGGATGAGTCTGAAAAAAAAAATCTGAACTCAGTAACTAGTTATAATAGTATTTGAGCTACTATAGTTACATCTATAATTATATATCCTTATAATGATTTCAGTTCTGCAGTATTTTCATTACAGTAGGTAAAATAAACTGTAGATATTACAAGTTTTCCCTAATCAAAGTTAGTTTAAAAGTTAGTTTTCGAACCCGGCCTTGTGGTTCTGGAATCTGTATGTGCTATAAAACTGTTCTCGTTTACTAGCTAGTTGAAATAGTTAAATTTGCAAAGTTATACGACTGTGCCACATAATAAAAATATTACCCATAGTATAACTTATACATGCATATGTGTTATAACCACTGGTTTATTATATTTACATATTTTTGCTACCGAATAATACAAACAGAATTTTTTAAAAAAGGATATTTTATTCAGTGCTTAAAATACAACAATTCTTTTTATTATTTATAAGTATTTAATTTGTATTTTTTTGTAACGTAATTACTGTAATTATGCTCTATTTGTAAAAACAATTATTAATCACTGATTTTTTGGTATTTTTTTAACTTTTAACTGTTAATAATGTTAAATATACCATTTAATTTATTCTTTTCTTTTCATTAAAAAACCTATTTGCGAAATTAATTGCATATATAATAAATAATTACAATTTTAAAACATTCAATTTATTATACTGTAATACATATAAGAAAAAGATTCTGTTCCAAAGAGACTAAATAAAAAAACTAAAGTAGCTATAATAAATAATAAAATATGTATAAACAGTATAAAATATTAAATAATAAAGCAATAATTGTTCTTATGAACAAATGTTTAATTTAAAATGCTTTTAGACTTTTGAATAATTTATAAAATATTTAATGAAGAAGAAGTCTTAGTTGTGCTCAAGTACAGAAATTTCACTGATGATAGATATGCTAATGTAATGTCAGCTTTATCAGGCAAGAGAAAATGTTCATATCTGGAATATACTCTGATATCATTAATAAATAATTTTACGTCAATATTTCATCATAATATACGAACATGTATAGATATAATTAGATCAATGTTCGCTTTTACCCTCACGTAATTTTAATATGAATAAAATTTGTTCTTTTTGCGTATATATAAGTCATAACAGTCTTTTATATACGATGATTTTTGCTTTAAGGGTTTTTTTGGATTACTAAATGTTATTTATGCATTATTTATAAAGTATAAATAAAATGTTTTCGTTGATATATGATAATATTCTTTTGATATTAATTTTACTTACATCTTCGATATTAGTTGACTTTATTATTTAAGAATTTTCAATCCACTTATATTAAAATTTAATGTATCTTTCGCATTTTTTCATTTTTTATAAAACAATTTACTTTGATATGAAATATTCATGTATTATACTTTCAGATATTTTAATTTTAACTATTAAAACTTTTGACAGGTTTATTGAAAAATTATTGGTCCAGTTTTATGTCAATTAGTTCTTCATTTGTTTAATTTATGATATAAAATTAATTCAAATAATTTACTTTTTTAATTATAAAGAGAAGTGTTTAATAAAATAATTCAATTGGACTAATTTTTTGTGGGTTACTTAGTTTATCGTGTTTAGAATAAATTTACAATATTAAGAAAACAATTAGCGTATAAAAAATTCCAATAAATATCTTTGCACATGGACACAGCAAACAATATCACAGATTAAATAAAAAAGTCAGCATTTTTTTCTCAGACGAATCACATCACATAAAATAGCCTACTTTTTGAAACAACGTCTGAGAGAAAGCTGATAGTCTGAATACCGCACCGCTGTATTACGGCCTAAACGACCTTCCGAACACTAAATTAAGGAAGATTTAATAAATTTTTGTTTATCTTAACATACCGGCACGTATATTACTTAAAAACTATAGCTAGTATCATCACGATAATGATTATTTGAAATTCTATATAATAATTTAATATATTTTTTAATTGGACACTCTTCATTAAAATTGTATACCATCAAATGTTTTATGATTTTTATTTTCGTGCAGTGAAAATTATTGCGGCTTCATTTTTTTTTTATTATAGTTAAAATATCATTGAAATTAGTAAAAGGGAATCTGCAAATAAGAAAAAAATTACTTTAAATTTGTAGGTACAGCTTATCAGATCCTTATATTATCTTCTAGTTATCGAACAATAATGATCGAACTAAGAACTTATAAATCCACATATATATTAAGATAAATTTATATTTATATAAGACTACATTTATTTTGTTTATTAATAAAATTTAATACGAAAAAAACTGCTTTGTTTGGAAAAATATAAATTTAATTTATCTGGAATACTTAGTTCGCAGTCTTTTGACATCTTATAATGCATTAATTTTAGTTAATATAATTAATATTCTTCAAAAATTATGAAATTAAAAAGAGTTCTAGGACGCAGTCTAAAGAATAAAACATGTTTACTAAAGTAAGATCAAAAACCTTTTCTCTTATTCAAGGTCAACATTGTAATTAGATAAAGATTATTTCAAAATTTCTAACGAAATATTCTAAAACATGAAGTAACCCGAAACAATATTAATAAATAATTCAATCTAACAATAATATAAAATTAAAGTAATTACAATTAACAATATACAAAAAAACAAAATTGTATATTTTCACTTGTAATGAGGTCAAATTGCAAGGGTGCTAAATGTATAATCTTACGATGTAAAGCAACACGTATGATTACAATAAATATAATGTTTTGCAACTATTAAACATTGATGTATTCATATACGAGTAGAACAATAGCTTATGAATATTTTCAGAAGCGTTATTAACAATTGTTCCCAAAATTTACTGTAACATTATTACATAATGTTGCATGGTATCTATCAGGATATATGTATATACATGAAATATATAACAACATATATTGAAATCAAATAAAATAAGAGATAGTTGATGGATAAATATATGGTATTTTCACACTTTACGAACTTTCTTTCGATGCGTCACATACAAACATGTCTATACATGTTAGTAACTTAAGTACAGATAGCGTGAGCGTACCTATGCATTATTTGTTAATTGTCTTACCTAGGGTTACATTTATTATATTATTTATTTACAAAGATAATTGTCATTATCTAATTTTCTTTCTTAGAAACGTTTTTTAAAAGTTGAATTTAAAATTTTAATAGAATTATACGAAAATAATTGTTGTATATTATAAATGAATCCTTTATAGAGAAATTTCAATATGTATTAGTTTATATTATTGACTTGTAAATAAAAGCAAGAGGAATACAAACATTTTGAAATAGAATTTATTACATATCTTGAGGCGCTTTGCACTACATTCTATGTTATTACCGTAATATCAATTACTCTAATAATTACATGCAGATATTATCAAAGATAGGTAGAAATTGCAGTACTTACTTTCAGTTTTATTTGAATTTGTAACGTAAAATATAATTTGTAGTATATAAAAATTGATTTATCTGTGTTTTATTCGTCTTAAATTCACTTAAATTATTTATATGACATCCAATAATGTTTTAAATTAAGTCATTAAGTGAATTATTCACCATGACGGAAAAGCATGCTTTCTTGTTCACACAAAACTAATAAGATCATTTTTTGTTAATTATATCATAAAATAATGTTCTTACGTTATTATTTTTTTTTGTTTTTTTTCTCGAAATTGTTTCTTTAGTTTTTAATACATGACATTAAATCAATTACTGATTATTTAGGTTTTTTTGCTTGTTTCATTTAACTACAATTTCTAATAAATGTTTTGAGTTATAGTTGTTTTGAAATGAAAGTAAATGCTTTATTTAATTGTAAGATGAAATGATTATATTAGAATTGAAAGATTGCAGTGTCGACGAACAAAAGTTAAGATGACATTGAGAATTATTAAAAAATATTACTTTCCCATCTGAAGTTGAGGGTAATAGTTGTAAAGAGTGCCTGTGGCAATCAATGATGAGTACCGGCTTATTTCTTGCTAGTGTCTTACTGACTTGTTAGGTGCGTAAACCTTCTCTTCACTCCGCGGTCCATATAGCCTACTTTCTCCGATAAGGCTGCGTACTCCCATACCATACCAAACTAAACTGAAATCATTGGATTGGTTTGAAAATTTACTTAATAAATGCAATTGAGTGGGGAAAAAACAACAAGCAGAAAAGCTTGACATGGTGCTCTTATAGTCTATATAACGTTCGGCTTATAATCCGGACGTGTCATTGCCAAGTAACGATACCGTGGTTGATATTATGGGTAGCCGGCATCGAGACTGACGCTAGTTCTGTTTACATACCTTATGTTTGTGTGCAGTTAGTTAGATTTTTTTAGTTCCGTAGTTAGTGAGTGAGTGCCAGTGGTTGTTTACAAAACTATAGCAATTTTGGATTGATCATGTCTTTACAGCAGGTGAGAATTTTATTCAATTCCATCGAAAACAATCCAAAAAACTGATGCATTTATCTCACTCCGGCAAATATCTTCACACACAAAAATATTTCAATAAAAGGAAATAATATCTTAGTCCTTTTTTGAAATTAAACCAATCTGCAAACAATTAAATATTTTAGATATAATATAAAGAGATATATGTACGATTTATTTCAATTTACGTAAATTGTTGCAAAATAGGTTCTTCGTGCGAAAAACTTATTAGTTCCAAGTTATTAAACTTTTTAATTAATCAAATATAAAATTAAAGTTAAATTTAAAATATTACAATGCAATTAACAGCGCATTTATTATACATACTAATAACTGTAATACTTGTATATTTTCATTTAACGGTGCAATCTTAAATTAATACAATTGTTTTAAAATTAACTACTCAAAAATAATTGTATTTTTTGTTAATTAAAATTTGAAAGTATTGTACTGGAAATAGAACACATTTTAATTGGGGTTTTATCAGTCCATTCATAAAAAGATAGGGGTACTATCTGCTTTGCATTGTATAATTTAAATCAATAAAATTGAAAGTTAAATATATTTTATAAGTTATGGTTGTTTCCGGGAATTTTTAATATTTTTTAGTTTTGAATTGGACTTTGTAGAATTTAAATCAATAAATTTAAATATTTCAATTAAAAACGGATTAAACGTTGACATTTTTAATTATTTACAAGCAATTATAAGTTAATCTGTATCTGAATTTGTAAATTCTAAAAGTATATAATTATTTTTTATTGTTTTCATGATACGTCTGTAAAATATCCCAGAAAAATGCTGGTTAAATTGAAATAAAATGATATTGTAAGAATAAAATTGTAAAGATATATTGCGTTACATTTATAATTCAAGATGTTTTGAATTTTTTAAGAGAATATTTCCTTACATATGTTTACTTGTGGCGTAGAACTGACAAGATACCTATCAGTCATGGCTCAGCTGGTGCTGTCTTTGGCTACGCTTGTATTGTCACTAGAGTAGAAATTTTTTATTTAATCATTAAGCTAATTTGCCAAAAATATAAGGAAGAAATAAACTTTCGTTTCGTGGTAAATGAACATCAAATTTGATTGTTTCATTCAATGGTCTAGTGATTTTGCAAAAATTTTAAATTGATTCGAATTTGCGCTTCTACAAATTAACGTGAAATTCTGGGTTATATTGTGCGAGTAAATTGTTCTTGATTGCTAATTACTTTAACGGAAATTTTTAATAATTAGTTTATTATGTAATGAGATCAGTTTTTGTAGCTATTGTTCATTAATTAGCGAGTAAATAGTTTATGTAGCGAGGTGAAATATTAACTGTTTTTATTTCTTTAATATTTGTGATTAACTTTTGTTTCTTATATTATTTTATTAACATTTTCAGTTTAGTTGTTTAACATATTTTAAGTTCAAATTAAATAGAATTATAATTCTTTGTTTTAAGCATTCTAAACAGAATATTCTTGTTAATTAATCTTTTAATTTCAATTTATGCATAATGTTTATTTGTTTCAAACATTGATAAATCATAAAAAGAGAGAGCGCAAATTTCCATAACTGATTTAAAGTGACATAAAAGCATGTTAAGAATTTTGTTTGTTAAATTTACAATACATACATTATAACAGTATACATTAAAATGCAAATTTTAATATAAAATTCCGCTTGCAATATGTGATTCAAGATAAACTTGTTTTATGACCCAATAATTTTTTATACAATTCAGGTTCAAATTTGCTTAAGTATTGCAAGGTTAACATAGTGGATAATTGTAAATTGGTTAATAATTTGGGTGAAAATTTAAATTGTTGTATGTTTTTTGTTTCAGGCGACTGTTGTATTGCTGTGCGTCCTCGTTTCGTCGCAATGGTCGTTTGCCGTAGTCAATAATGGCAAAACGGTAGCGTCGAGCGACACAAGTAAAAATTCTGCTACAAATACAGCGTCAGATTCAGTTGCTGCAAGTAGCGAGACGGAAGTGAACAGAAGAGAAATTCCAGCCGGTGGATTGAGTGATTCATACGGTGTTCCAATACCTAGTAACTCTTATGGAGCTCCTTTGGATACTTACATTCCTCCAGTACCCAGTAATCAAGGACTCCCTGTACCAGTTTACGGTGTTCCAGACGGACCAAGTAAAAATGTAATATATCCAGCTCCGCCACCAGATTTACCTCCCCCATTGCCTAATCTACCATCTTTGCCTCTTTCTGGAGCTTATGGACCTCCAAAACCAGTTTATGGTCCTCCATTAAAACTTCATCCTCCTACACATCATAAAGCTCATTTCAATAAACCTTCTTTCAGTTTTAATTCCTTTAATTCATTTAACTCCTTTAAATCACCAAGACCGTCGTATGGTCCTCCACCACCTGCATTTATACCAAAACCGCAATATGGTCCACCAAAACCAATTTATGGACCACCAAAATTACCTAAACCAAGTTATGGACCTCCTTTGAAATTAAACTATGGTCCACCTAAACCATTGTTTATTTCATCAAAACCTTCTCATGGACCAATTAAATTGAATACTCAATATGGAGCTCCTCTTCCAACTTACGGCCCACCACATTCTGGACCATTGTTCAATCCACCAAAAATAATATATGGACCTCCAAAAGAAAACCATGGTCCACCCGTACATGCACCAATTATACATGGCCCACCAGCGCCAGCATATGGACCACCAGCACAAGTTTATGGACCGCCTGCACCAGTTTATGGACCCCCAGAACCTATTCCTCATCCACCACCCCCAGGTGTACCTGCACCACCAACACCTCCAGATATCAAATACGATGGTTGGCAACCAATTCCTGGTTTAGTGTCAAGACCACCATCTGGTTTACATGGAGCTCCACATGGTGACCACCATGGTGGAAATGGATTAGGTTTAACTCCTCCAATTCATAACAACTTACAGTTAACATATGCGTCATCATTTTCTCATGGAACTTCTGGAATAAATATTCCTAGTGACTCATATGGCGCTCCATTGAATTCAGTAACTGGATCAGGCGGTGTTGTTAGTTCATCGATTGGACATGGAGGAGGTGGAGGAGGTGGTTCGTTTGGCAATTTATTCGGTGGAGATGCTTCACTTTCCGTTATAAAAAGTATCGGCTATGAAATATTCCCGAATGGTAATATAGGAGGAGGGCAAATATCAGATTCATATGGAGCACCTCCACCAGATTCTTTCTCTCCAGATGGTCCTTATCCCGCAGCATTGAAAGGTGGTCCAGTAAAATCCTTTGGTTCTAGTGGTACTGGATTGATTCCTCCAAGTGGAATTTATGGTGTACCCCCTGGTGGTCAATATGGCGCACCTTTGTTATCACCACCAAAGAATATTGGAGTACCAAGTGGTTCATATGGGGTACCTTCTCCTTTAAATGCTTTAGATATAAATCCACCTAAAGCACCTGTTGTTTTCCGAGAACCGGTTCCTGCAGGTTTAATTGAATCAATTGGTAATTCAGTTGCTTTAAAAGATGCTCATGGTATTGAACACAGTCAATCCAATTTCCAAGGCCAAGCATATATTCCGCCACCAGTTCCTGATATAACAAAGCAAAAAGATTTTGGTGAACAAAGAGGACATGTTAATCCACCATCAGATTTATATAGTCTTCCACATGCAGGGTCACCCATATCCTTCCAATCAGTTCAACACGGGTCCAGTTCCAGTGGCTTCGGAAATGATATTGGAGCATCTGGAACAGGAGGAGGATTTAATCATCAAGGCCATCAAGGACAATTGACGAGCTATACAGCACCATTAGGAGCTATCGATTCTTCTTATGGAATACCTTTCCAACCTCAGGCACTAACTGCAAGTTTCGATCAATCAAATTTTGACTTTGGCAGTACATATCAACTTCCTCAACTTAGTTTACAACCTCTAGGACATGATTGCTCTCAACATAAATCACAACCATTAACTTCATTTGGATTACCGTCAGGCTCAGCGTCAAGTTACGCAACTTCCGTTGCTTCTTTAAACACAAATATTGGAGGGCACTCAAACTTTCAGTTCCAACCTTTTACTTTTAATACCGATTTACAAACAGTGCATTCATTGCCAGCACCTGTAGCAGTTTCATCAGATTTAAGTAATACTGTTGATGTACAGGGGAAATCATTAGGTCAAGAATATTTCGGCAAAGATACAAATTTTCAACAATCTCAAGAAATTCATGTTCCGAATGGAGTTCAAAATATTCCCGTTCAAGGTCAATTAGGAAGTTATACTTTACAAATACAATCAGCAGATGGATTAACAGGGCAACATCAAGGTGGCGATAATGTACCTCATGAGCAAGTTTTATCCGAAGGATTATTGCAATCAATTTTAGCCGCTATTGAACAACCATCCGCACAGCAACAATTACCATTACCGCAACAAAATCTTCAATACACTGATTTACAACATAATCCTGGTATTTCATACCAACAACAAAACCATCCAACCGCGGACGGTGAAGCACAACATTCAGTAACAAGACAAGTTGTTGTAACACCTCCAGCTTCAGAACAACAACAACAACAGCAACAACAACAACAACAACATCATCAACAACAACAACAATATCAACAACAACAACAACAAGAATATCAACAACAACAACAATATCAACAACAACAAGATTCGACAACTTTAAGTCCAATTCCAGAGGGAGAACCAAAATTGCAATTAATTGATAACAATGAGATTGCTTTATATTTTAACACTAATAATCAAGACGTAAGTAGCTCCCAAGAAGGAGTGCAATTACAAGACGGTAATGTTAAAGATATTATTATCAATAATAATAACGATCAAGAATCACAAGAAGTAAGAAATGGTCAACAATATGGTAGTTTTGTGTCGTTTAAAACACCGCATTCTAGTTACATTTACGGAGAATTGCAGACTTCAAATGGAACACAGACTGTTGCTCAAGAAACTGAGAAAACTCAATAAATGAACAATTTTGTGCCTTTTAAGTGAATTATCACGAACTAGATTTAAATAGTGTATTGTAGCCAGTGAAAAATATCAGGTTTTTAAGATATAACATTGATCATAAAAAATATTTTAACTTATAAATGGGTTTAACTTAAACTGTCTATCTATTTGCTCAAATTTTATTTTATTAAATAGTATATTTGATCTGACGCTTAGAAACCAGATATATACAAATATTTGTAATATTAAAATTAAGCAAGAAAAATATTTATTTTATAAAAATTAATAATTGGTAACTCTAGATTTCGTATGTAGTTATTTATTTTAATTCTTTACTATAGTTCTATTTACCTTGTGACAAACGTACAAAATAAAAACTGTACTGAATGTATACTTTTATGTTATTAATCATGCAAATATGTGAAATTTTTTCAGCTATCATTTTTGGTTTAATTATAGTGTCGAGCTAAGTCGCTAAATACTGATCAGATTCGCCTTAGGCGAAATTACTTGCTGATAGTTGGTTGGTAGTGACCTATGGACTTGAAAGCTATTGAAGACGAAAGCAGGTCATCGCGGCACTTAAGAATCTTAAGAAGCTAATGTATCACATAGGTACAGGTTTGGAATCAGACAATTTTTATAAAACAATTTTATGTTATAAAAAATATTTATGAATACTTATTTGTAAATAATTTAAGACTTAATAAATTTATATAAAATACTTTCATAGTTTTTTTAAACGATTCCTATTCCTCACAACCTAATAAATCTTTAGAAAATATATTTTCGAATATTTTAAATAATAATTTTTATTTTTTTCGAAGCATACTTGTATAAAATATTTAGATTTAAATATATTTTTTACAATGCCATGCGCTAAATAATAAATTAATTAATTTTAAATTAAATGAAATACAATTTTATTTCATAAATCTTTATAAGGAATACTATTCACGCAAATTTGAACATATGTTATATATGTACATATATTTGCAAATACAAGACAATGTTATTTATCATTTAAAGACATTATTTGCTTTTATTTATAGCTACATTTTGATTTGATTGATAAAGTCGATAAACAATTCATGGTTAAATAGATTTTCCGCACTTTCTTAAATTTGATTTAATTTATGAGATAGACTCTAATAATTTGTGCATTACTAGAAAGGTGAAAGTTAATGCTTTACCCTTTTATTACAAATGATGTTTCTGCAATTATTTTAAAAGATTATTTGATTTTGATTTCTAATTTATTGAATTTTAATAAATAAATAATTTTTTATTGTTTATTTGTATTGTATATAAGTATTTATAAATTTATCTGCAATTGGTGAAACAATAATTAGAATTTATTTTTATATAAAAAGTAAAATGATGAGTTTAAAAGAATTTAACGAAAAACAAAAATGACATATTTATTTTAAGCATAAAAATAGTAAACGTGCAATTTTTTGCAACAAACAAATTAAATATAAAACAAAAAATAAATGAGAAATAATACCCATAGAAAGGATGGGCTTAAATTTGACATTAAATAAGAAATTATAAAAATGAAAACATGCCGTGCAAATGATGTTTATATTTCAATAAAAAGAAATCAAATTTAATTTATAGTAAAAATAATAGTTGAAATTAATAATTGTTGAATGTATATAATATAAAATTATATAGCAATTAAGTATCGTTTTTGCTGGTTTCATAAAAAGATAATCATTAAAGATAAAAGTAACAGCAACTTTTACAGACAATTTCGAAGTTCTTCTTAGAACTGTTATCAAAAATGCTAGAAAACGAAGGTAGGTAGTAATTTTATATAATTATAGTTTGCAGAGTTCAGCTTCCTATGAAACAAATTGAGCATGTGACCAAGTTAGCGATTATAGGTGCTAACTTTTTAACATTTTTCTATCCTCAGGCGATCTCATATATTTTAATAATATCGTCGTTTGTCCGCCCATATCCCCACACACAAGAAATATTAATTTTAAATGAAATTTCCGAGAATACATTGTTTCATGTTATTATGTTTTTTATTTTAAATTCTTTAACAAATATTTCAAATGGTTTTAATATTAATTTTTTATATATAAAATCTATATTATACTTATTTAATTTTAATGAAAACTGAAACTTACTTAGTAAATATTTATTTAGTTTTCTGCCTTAAAATCTGAATAAATTATAAATCGAACAGTTTTTTTTTCTATAAAATATTGAACATATATTCGTAAGTTAATTGAAATTTTTTAGTTATTTACAACCGCAGAATAAATTATACAGTAACTGTTAAATAAAACAGAAAATGATAAATTATTTATAAACAAACCGTTACAAAGTAAATAATCTCCGCCTTTGAGTGATATCGATATTGTACAAAAGTGATCGTTTGAATTTAAATATTTCATTAAAATAAGAAAGGTGAAATGATTATGCATTCACCAACATGGTTCTACAAACCTGTATTCGTAACCTTGCGAACAATTATATAGAATAGAGTTTGCAATTCATTACGTACAATACTAATGTAATTGTTCTTGAGAGTTTAAACATTTGTCTCATTTACACAATCACTCAATTCCTTCTCTTTCTTTAACTAATTTCATATTTCAATCTTTCTCTGTCACTTTCTTACCATGGAACTGCACTGGAATTACTTTGTACTATAATTATTGTACATCTTATGTTAGAAAAGGATTTGAAATGCTATTTTATGAGTATGTTCCATATATGTTAATAGAAATTATTTTATTTCTTAGCTTTTATTATGTTTCTCAGATGTTTACAATGCTTAATTAGTAACTTGGTTTTAATATTTATATTTATTTACTTTCTTTAATTTTGTTCTTCATTTATTTTATTTTATTGGAATATTATTTTCTTTTTAATTAAAATAAATATTTATATACTATCTTCAATTTAATTTATTTAAGAAAGAATAAATTATATAGTTGACTGTTTGTTAATTGTTTATGATCAAATAAAAATAATTTGCATATGCTACTTAAAAAGAATGTAAAAATGATAATAAAATAATAAGTAGGCCTAGAATTTTACATATGTAAAAAGAACAGTTGAAAACACCAAAAAATAAAGCCTACTTATAAATGAATGATTTTATAGTAAATATAAAATGAATGACTACATTATACTCCTTGAATTTTTAATTGAGAAACAAGCTGCAAGTTTTAAGTATTATCAACAACAACAACGAGTTTTTAGAGGTTAAGGTGAGTATATCGGTCAGGTGGCCCGGTACTAACTTAGTTGGTATGTACTTTCACCGGCTCATGCCTCGGGGTACGTACGCACACTTAGTGCACTGCTCCCACACGAATTTTCAATTTAAAAATTTCAAGGCTAATTTCTTTTTTTTACAAGGTTATCTACATTTTATCGGAAATATTTTCAATGTAAATTAATTTAAACTGGTTTAAATGAGATCTTATTTATCTTCGTGATTAATTTATGTAATTTTGTGGGAGAGAGCTTTTGAAATAATATATATGAATCATGATTATGTCTTAAGTGTTTTATAGTATGATTTATTTTAATAAAGTATTCAATTCTACTCTTATTCAATTAACAATTACTAAATAACATAAAATTTTAAATGAGAAATTTGCGGCCCTACTGCATTTTTGTTTATTTATTTAAAGAATTATTTTAGAACAAATATAAAATTTTGTAATTTTTTTTGTTTGATTAGCCTACAAAATAATATATTTTACATATGAGTATCTTTATTTACGTTATAATTAAAGTTGTAAAAGTATAAGAAAATAAATATTGCTTAAGTATTGACCGTATTTATTACAATAAGACATTAGTTTTTTGTCATTGTTTAATTTGTTAATGTTATTTATTCTATATATGTATAAAGATGAAGGCTTTAATATTGATTTTACATCAACATTAAAAATGGCTGTATAACTAACAAATTCATTAGTACTGAACATTTAAATAAAATAAAATATTAGAAAAATCTTAAACTAGTACAAAATTAGTTGTAAGTATGCCAATTGCTAAACATATTTGATTTCCATTTTATTTATTTACAATTGCAGTTAATTGCGTATATTGGAAAATCAACAATTTATTGACCTTTTAAATGTTTTTTTCTTTAGCACCTGTAAATATTTTATTTATTTAATGTGGCATTATCTTTGTATAAGTCATGGAATGAGGTGTTGTTAGCTTTCAAAACAAATATTCATTCACTTTCAAAGTTAATATTGTCAAATATATGACGACAGTTTCCTAGTAAATGATACATTTAAATATTCGCTTTCTCTGTATAATATATAATAATATATGTATTTTCCAAATAGTTTTATCCAGTACGCGTAATGGAAAGAAGATTATTTTTTTAATAGATAAGTATAATAATTGTAATATAAAATAAATTAGCGAAATTATTATTAAATTACAATAATATAATTAGTAGTAAAGTATATTAATTAAACAAATGAAAAGAACAAGTTTAATCGTGAGATTATTCTTATCTAGAAATAAAGTAGCTGTTGAATGAAATGTGTAGTTAGTTTATGTTTTATTTTGTCTGAGAAAATAATTCGCCGTGCGAATCTGTCTTCCTTTATTATTTATTGCAAATGGCAATAAATGTATCAGGTGAACTAAAAGATAAGGAAAAAATTGGTTTAATATGTGCCGCATATTTCTTTTGCACCTGTGGTTATTCCAAGAAGATATTAGAGAGATTTGTCTCTTCGACATTGATTTGTGTTTGCGTTAATCGAACATATAATTTTAATTTTATCTTTAATGTTTTATAGATTTATTTCAAATACTAGATTTATAATACATTTATCAATTTAATACATTTAAACTTGTTATCAATTTATTTATATTAAAATATAAAAAGACGTTTTTGTTATGATTTCAATACACCAAAATCTTCAAAAACGAATCTTTTTAAAGGAATTTAACAACTTAAAAAATTAAAATTAAATTATTCTTTAAGGAAATAGAAAAACGTAACTGAAAAAAATGTTTTGTCCAAGTATTTGTAAGACAAATTCAAATATAAACATAATATAAGCATTAAAGCAATTGACAATAACAATAACCTTTAAAAAAATCTTTTTGTATATATAAGATAATAAAACTAGGTATGTTTAACAGAGACTCATATGTGCAAGCATGTATTTTGCATTTTCGTTGCACAAAGCAACACATAGGTGTTATTCTAGAAATGTGTTTGAATTTTTATTCAAACAAGAAAGCTTTTGAGAATATTGAAGTAAAATGTTATTGTAGAGAGGATCATTGGTTCTTTTATCTATAAAAGAAAATAGCGCCATGGCACTTAGTGTTTCACTATGTACCAATGTCAAAGATTTGTTTGACGATTTGTGTATTGTACACGTTTTCCTTGAACTTTGCATATATTGAAACTATAATATCAACATAACGATACGTATAACAATAGACTTTGTAAATGCTATTAAAGGAAGATCAAAATACACTGATTTTATTTAAAATATCTCTCAGCATTTCCTAGTTTTCTGTATGTATTTTTTTCAATATTATTTCTCTTTAAGAAGATTTTCAATATTTTAAATAACTTTTTCTTTTTCACTCTGCTTTTAAAGTAATATATGTATATTTCTAGATAAGTTTCTTTATTCCANAGTTTTTAAGAAAAAAATGTTTAATTATTAAGCGAGAAAGTCTTTTAAAATATATTTTTAAAATAGTTTTAGTTTAATTAAAAACTACGCTGGTATTGTAAAAAATATGTAAAAACATCGTTTGTTATTTTGTATATATGTATATACAGATAAAAGGAAAATTATATTTTCACTAGTATGATATTTACACAGAAAATAGAATTTGAATAATATTGGCTCAAAGCAGGTTGCTGTTACACGCCAAAACAAAGCTTTGATATTCTGTATATGATTAATATGGTATTAACGACAACAGCTATATATTTGTATCATTTAGCTAGCATTTAATATATAATGGACACGCATACAATCTCCGGATCATCTGATCGTTTAAGCTTTATTAATTACATAGTCTATAAAACATTGATGAATAATTACCATTGGTCCGGCTTTATGATAGATTCCATGTATTGATGAGTCATTACTTATTGCATTAACCATCACTACATATGGAATTATGAATTATGTGATACTGTTTTCAAATCCGAGTTTGTGTATGGCTAGTTAACCCGAAGAATTTATATTTTAACATGAATACATATGTAGCTTTGTAATCTTCTTGATCTATATGTTCTGTGTTTTGTACATTATATATTTATCAGGTATAAAGGTTTCTGTTCATTTATAGTTTACATTTATATGACAATTATAAATTGTTGTATTAAATATTATTACTAATATATCGCTTTCAAATATATTATACAAGTTTCAAACACTAAAATTTATTCATTGTAAAACTTTTTGAAATTAATTGCTGAGGTTCAGTACTAGTTTTTTTTTTTAATAATTGCCTAAATACATGTAGTATATTAACTGAATTCAATTAAATGTTTGAACTATTTTTGTGTTAGTATTTTGACAACAAAAATTTATTACAATCTGTCATTTCAATAAAGTAAATTTAAAAGTTAATTTTGATTGTAAATTGGATTGAAATAAATATGAAACATTGTGGTCAAAATCAAAATCATGTAAAAATTAATCGTCCTTCTAAACTGCATATTGATATTGTAAAAAAAAAATAAATATCAGTGCAATTAGTTTTTATAATTAAAATTCAGATTGGGTTAATTACAGTTGCTTTTGAAGCTGGATGAAATATTGTTATTAGTGACGTTAAAATAATAATTTGGATGATAAAAATTAATAAACGATGTATGTTGTTAAATTTATATTCAATTTAAAGTGAGCTGTAGCTGTGTATGATAACCATTGTAAAAAAAATTTAAGTATGGAAGTGATATTTGAAAAGGAATGAAATATTAAAATATTTTCCTACAGGAAAAAGTAACGATAAAAATTAAATATAGTAGCAGTTGATTTGCACCAGTGCACATAAGAAAAAGCCGTTCGAAGATAAAAAATAAGGATAGAAAATATAGAAAGAAGAAGAGAAGACATACGATAAAAGCCAGGCATTCAAGTAACCCAGATATAGAAGCAGAAGTGAAAAGCTGGCCACCCCAGAGAATTAGCCAAGGGAGACGTTGAATCCCACCCACACTACAAACACACACATACATACACGTTCTTATAAATACATACTACAAATTCATTTATATATAGTCACAATATATATTTATACAGGGTGTGAATTATAAATGGCTTTATAATATACTTCCATAAAAAAATTAACCTTCACTGTTTATTTGACTCTTTTCAAATTATTTTAAGTTAAATTAATTCGAGCGTGAAAGAAAATCCTATTTATTTTATGATATATACAATATTTTTTTCAAATGATTTTTCTTTGCATATATTTTAAGAAAATTTAAATATTTGTTAAATAAACTAAGAACTTGCTTAAGAAAGAGAGGATCCCACTATGATACTTAATAATATATTACTGTTTTTGTAAGTTTAAAAATTAAAACAAAAAAATCGTTAAATTTGCCTTTTGACAGCATGCTTAGGGTGGGATTTACCATTATCTTAAATAATTATTCAATTAATACCATATTTTAAGTAAAATTAGAAGAATATATATTTTTTGTATCAAATAAGTAATATTTTGTGTATTTTAAATAAATGGATACCTTATTCATTATGTTTAGCTAATAATATATTTATATATTGAAAAATAAAATTAATGAGACCATCCGAAAACAAATTTAAATGTTAAAAATAAAATTAAGGTAAAAAATTGAACTAACTAAAATGTAATTTGATCGAATTTCTTAGCGGCAGCGTCATTTCCAAACGATTTAATAATATTTTCTTTTATAATTCTAAAATACTAAAAAAGGGAAAGGTTTGGGAAAAGTTATTAACACCCTGTATACATATCACAAATACACACATCCACATATGTGCTTGAAGAAACGACGTCGACGGACGCATAGGGACGCCGAAACTGTCAACAATCGTAGGAAATATTTCACTGGACGTAACACATGAATGCAGCCAAGAATCTTTCATTTAACCACGGATCAACGACTTCACACATTGCCACAAGATATAACCACACTACACCATTTTCGTCTAATAATCAAAAAGTATCATAGCTCTAACAACTTCTATTTCAACACGAAAATTCTAATAAAATAAAACTTAAATCAACTTAATAAGAACACGAACCGCCGGTTTGTTTTTCGTAACGTAATTTTAATTTCAAATACGTTATACGAAATTTAATTTATATACAATTATTTATACAATTGTGCATTTAATTTGATTAAAATAAAGTTAATTTTTTTAAATGAATACAGTATGTTTAAATAATTGTTTTATTGTATTTTAATTAAACGAATATTTTAAGTAATTTACTAATAGTTACTATGTACTAGTATAAAATAATTAAAACTCTGAATGGAAAAAAATTACTGAAATTTAATTTGTAAAGTGTTTGGTTTAGAATTTTATATACATTGTTTTAATGTATGCATCGGTATAAAAAATCGAATATATTTAACAAAAATAAATATTTATTTAATTTATATGACCAAAAAAATATATAGATGCATTTAAATATTTTATTTAAACTGGTATTATAGTTATATATATTAAGGTAGATAACAAATATATGATATTTCGAAAAATTGATTTATATACATATATAGTATTTTGGTGCGCCCTAAAAGATAATATTATACCACAAATATATTTTTACAATGACATTATATTGAAGAAACATATAGAGCGTAAAATGTATATATGTATCAAAGTATATAAAACAGGATACACAAATAGGTGAAGTACATATATACATATATGGGATATATGCGTGAAAGTTTACGCAATAGCAAGGCAATACAACGCGACGCGACGCCGTCTGCAGCCATTTGTCACCAGGCAGTATTGGCATTGTCATTTGTATGGCTGTTAGTTTGACTGACATTTGAAATGGTGATTTGGTACCACTACCGACACGACACGACCGCAAACAGGACCGGCTGTGTGACATTTTAACTATGTAACCGCAATTTTATATGCGATTTTTTGTCAGCAATACGATTGCCAAAAAGTTTTACCTAAATAAATTGCAAAAAAACCATGCATTTTGTAACAAAGGATATTTCATACGAATCGTATCTATTTAAATTTAAATTAAATATATTTTTTTTTGCATTTATCAAAACTCGAAAATGTTTTCTCATAAATGTAAAATTAAATATGAAAGAATATATAAATAATATAACTTTTAAGTTGTACTTATTAAATATTTCTGATATATTTAAAGTACTTCAAAATAATTTATAAAAAGGGAAGTTTTTGTTAGATATTTAATAATAATTGAACATATTTGAAATTGTGTTGTGTTTAGAATAATTGCGAATCAGAAAATGAAATTAATGTAATTTAATTTTGTCACTATTTCGCATATAGTACAAATATAATAATATACTGAAATTAATAAATATATATTATAAATAATTGGTTGCAATTTAAAATTAACGAAGTGGTTTGAATACGATTATTTTGTTTACATATTTATACAAATGAAAACAATAATAATTAAACAGCACATTGTTAGTTTTAATTAAAACTTAAAATTTATATCAATTGAGAGTTTATGAAAATAATTTATAAGGGTATCGGTTTAATTTACTTTTAGTACTGTCCATAACAGTCCCCTTCCAAAGCAACTAGCTCCCCTTAACGTCACTCTTTCCCACGTTCCTGTGGGACATGCTCGAGTTCCGCGTTCGCCTAACAATTCCAAAATAGATTTGTGGAAAACTGCTTTTGGTAACTTTTATTGGAAATTGGTTTGATGGAATGCATGCTAAGGAAATACCTACAACTCTTTGTCGGTCATTTTTCATATGAAGACATTTTACATAATGCGATAGGCAACCAATTTTGTTGTAGCGTGCTAAGAAATATACCAATCTTAAGGCGTTCATTTCAAGATATTAGCGAGTTATTTTATATAAAACAATGTTTATTTATTATTTTCCTATCGAAGACATGCCTAAAACTAATCTAACAGTACGTAGTATTCTCCTAAAGTAGTAAACGTTTAATATTTTAATAATTTTGTTTAAAAAAGCATTACATGTAATAATAAAAAACTGTCATTAAAATACTTTAATTTCAATTTATTTTGTTTTCCGTGCAAATATAATTAAATTAAATAAACTAAATTCATTTATAAATAATTTTCACGTCAAAATAATATTGCAATTTCAATTTTTGTGTTTTAAATAATTATAAATATATATTTTTATCAGTAAAACTAATTTTTGTATGTATAATTCTTCAATTTTAGATTTTTTAATATGTAATTTAAGCTTTAAATTATTAATTTCAATTATAAAACATGAGTTTAGTATTAATAAAGTACTATATTAATTTAAACATAGATATATAATTTGTTAATTTTCATAAATTAATAATTTATTGTATATTAATTAACTGAATGTTAATTATAACCATATGCAATTATAGTTTAATTATAAATATTCTAATATACGTTTAATTAATAGTCGATATGTTAAATTGT
>CM008231.1:2187639-2204757 GCA_002278615.1 Pogonus chalceus | reverse complement strand
TATGTTAAATTGTGTTTAAATGATGTTTAATATTAGTAGAATTAACGAAAAAATTATAAAAGCTAATTTTTGCGCAATAATGTATCTAATACGTTTATTTTTATATAAAATTTTAGTTAAATTTTAAATATATTAAATTTAATTTAATTTTAAATTAAATACGTATCGTATTCAGCTTGATGCTGCAAGCAAAACTAAATTTAACTTGATACTATTGATGTTTCATCAAATTAGAATTTAATTAATTACATTGTGCGAATATATATTTGTTCTAAAGTATTGATATACAAAAGGCAGCAAATATAAACATATATAGTATGTTTCGTTCAGGAATTTATTTGAGTGCCGTTCAAAATTTATTTTCTGCTGATGGACTTAAGTAAGGTTGTTATTTCGTGGTTTTAAGTTCGAAAAAAATATTTTATAAGTAATTAGAGTTTAAGATTGAAAATCACTAACATGCAACAACTTGAATAAATAATTTAAGCACAAAACTATGTAGAAAAGTCAATGACCCAAATGAAACAATTTAATTTTTTGGGTGGTGCTCTAACTGTAATCAAGTTAGTATCAATTTGCATTTGCCTAGGAACAATTTGGTGAGTAATAAATTAAATTGAGTAAACTTTGTCTACGTAAGGTATTAACTAAAGTTTCTGTATTGAAACACAGATGCTGTTGCAATATGTGGTTAGGTCGAGCTTATAAGGCAGCTGACGCCTATATGCATTAAGGCTATACTTGGTTTAAACACTGCTAACCTCTATATTGTTTGACAACTAGGCTTTCAATTTCTATTAGAAAAGAAAATGTATTAATTTAATTAAACTATTAAATATTCAATAATTTTAGCAAATGAACTATTGCTTCATTTTTATTAAGACTTCATTCAAATGAAGTTATTACTTTGTAGTTGGTATCATCAAATTAAACAAAAAATATTAGCAATAAATTTAATTTAGAAATATGAATTCAAAATTTCATATGTATTTATTTATATGTCTACCTGAATTCAGTGAGGTTGGGAGTTTTAAAAGCGGAAGTTGTGAGCGAATGACTTTATCCAACGAACCAGAATACCTTCTCCCACTTCCGGTTATAACGTTATTGCTTCCGCCCGGTAGCCAGTGTCCGCTTTGTAACCAACTACCTTTGTTGCTCTGTTGCGATATGCTGAAATCAAATATTCATTTGAAGAAAAGTAGTATTTAACAAAAAATTGCGTTAAGATTTTTTACATTTCAATAATGTTTGAATAAGAAAGTAGTAAATTCATAAAAGGAATTGAACAACTCAGTTTCAGTTTTCAGTCCCAATATTGTAAGCGTCATTGCGTTTGGTGTAGTTTTCCTTTTCTTTCGTGCTCGAAGTAATATCGTCAGTTGTGACCAAAAATAGCACGATTTGAAATGTTTCTTGCACAGTTGACAGAATTGCCCACTACATACCAACTGTTGCATTAACACTCAGGATAGCACGACATTTTACAACTGTTCCTCGTGGTTTTTATTGCTGTTGTTCGACTACTCTTCATTGTTATAACTTTTTGTTACCCTGTCGGAGTGGTGCCGAATGTTGCTACTGAATACTGACGTTTTGCGTACACTTTAAAATCTTCTGCTTACGTTTTTATTTTCATTATATCTGATATCACCCTCCAATTTCTTATTTAATTTTGATTTAATATAATATCTATTCTTGATTTGATTTTGGCATCTACAAAAATAAATGGCTTTTATTTAAATATATGACTAGAAATTTCGTTAATTAAATAAAAGACAACTTATTTTCCATTAATTTGAGTCATTAAGTTGATACATAGATAGAAGCGTTATTATTTATTTTAAAAGTATTTATTTGTAAGTATTTAGAAACATTGAAGTAAATTAGCTTCACAATGTAATAAAAAGAGTGTTTTCTTTATACATCATAAGATGTTATCAAAGACAAGCAATTCCATAAAAGAAACAAATGGTCAGACCAAGTTCCATTACCATAAAATCGAGTCCTACATCTTTAGATCAAATAGATTTTAAAAGTGTTATAAACCGAATTGCAGCAACTTTAGATACGACAATATTATTATACGTTTACACCAAAAATATAAGCATCACAAACATTGATAAGTTGTATACTTTTCTTTATTATCACAGACATCAGCTTTGCTACGATACAGAATTTAATTTCAGTCAAAGATAACATTTTGGGTTATGCTACACGATATTTTATTTTTATAGTACATTTTTATTGTTTGTATCGGATAACATGGTTCTTGTATTAATCTTGTTTTTTCGATAAATTCGTTGTTTATTGTAAGTTGTTGCTAATAACGAAAACAATGCAATAATAATAAAGATTACAGAAATATCAGCTCTTTTCTTTTAAGTTTATAAAAATTAGTTATACGAATGCATTATTATTTCAAATGAAAAATATTAATTTGTAAAGTTGTTATCTATTGGTAATTGGAAATAGATTCAATTCGAATAAGTTTATCGGAAAAAGCATCAATTTACTTGGTTCACCAAATAATTTCTTTTCGATGTGCTACAACCCTATGTTGTATTTCATCGTAAGCTATTAAAGGATCGGATATGATGACGCGTAAATCTGATGGCGCGGTTCTGTCGCGTGTCGTGTCGTGCAATGCCGTGTCGTGTCGAAACGTGCCTTTTGCGGCGTGATTTGTCGACTAGGCACTGCACGCAACCACCCCTTGATTTTTCCAATGTGAAAAGTGCATCCGTAGCAGTCGACGATGGAGACGTGTCTGCTCTGTGCTCCGGGTTTTTCACACACCGAATGCATTTTTTCAAAATATACTTTAATTTGGTACTTATATCTTATTTTTTATAAATTAAACGAAATTACTAAAAAAATATCACGAATTTATATAGCTAATTGATATAAAATAATATAAAGAAAAGAATATAGTTCGAATATATCCTAATAAATTGATGTGAGTCAGATTGGGAGATGGGGTGTCTTGGGATAGGATGTGACTATATTTCGTGGGATGAGATTCCAGAAAAATGTAGTAATTGTTTTTGTGCAAGATGGCTGATGTAGTAGTGGCTCAGCGGTTGGCCGATGCCGAATTGGCAAAGCCATAGATCACGCCGTATCATCGTTGCTTCACGGAAACTAATAATCTGAACGGCTTGCCGCGAGAACGACTTTATCGGCAGCATGAGCAAGGCGTTAGGCATTCGATGACGGAAACACCCTCGACCCTCAGTTTGGTCTTGAACCATAGTAAGCGCGCAAATATACGCTCTGCAGCTTGGTCGTTATCACTCTGACCGTAAGAATCGTGCTGAATCGAAAGTTCTCGCCTGTCACAACTTTTTATTTATTTGTTTTAGTTTTTTCGTCTTCCTCTGCGCGGCTTCCTCACACTATTTCCTTTTTCATCGTGTCAGACTGCGGGGAGTCTAGGGGTTAAACAGGGTAAAGGTCTTCTGGTTTGTGCGATGCACGCGTGTCTAAGCGTGAGCCGTAAGGCCGCGTGAGCGTGTGTTAATGGCTGGCGTACTTTATAACGGCCACTTAAGCTTTTATTGTTCTTCGTTCTCGTATCCATGTCGCTGAAGTTTTTAAAAGACTTTGCTTCTGTACACAGTTACACTGGGGTCCAGCATTCAACATCCATTGTTAATTATTAATATTTGTTACACGGTCAGACGGATTTACGACTGTTAAGTTAACGAACTTTCTTTTTGGAAAGTTTTTGTATTACATTATTAGGTTGGATTGTTCACTTCCGTGTACACGCGCGAACCACGGAATATTTCATGATTGCAAGGATGAAACAAAATAAAGAACCATTTAATCACGGACACCGGCACGGATATACGAACAACTACACGGAACAAAACCACTAACGGAATAAAATTAATGAATTACTTACATTTAAAATATTTCACTTACAACACTACATTCATATACAAAACTTTAGTTTTTATTCTTTTTTTATTTTCTTAATTACTTTTATACTATACGATTTTTTAAATTTGTTATTATTTATAAATAAAGAGATTTTTTAAATTTCTAAATTACAGTTGTTTTAGTGGGTGTTGTAAAAGTTAAAAAAATATGCATAATTACTTTTTTAAATATCATTTTCTTTCCATCGTATTCTTTTCCGGTACTTGGAGAATGAAGAATTTTAGACTATGTAGCTTTGAAAAATTGATTAGAAATTTAATTGTAAGTAAATAATTGTTTTGAGAATTGATAATATTGTGTGAAATATTAATAATAAAGTAGCTGACAATGTCTGAAAAACATGAAAATAATGATGAAGAGTGATGACTAATCAGGTATTTGAAAGAGTCCAGTTATAACAATAGCACTGGATGATTGAGCAGGGTTAAAGAGTATAAATTGAATTGGGTGTCGGTGTGTCGGTCGGTGTCGATTCGAGCATCGTCTGTTCTCTGTTCTGTCGTCCATTCCCATGTTCTCGTCGTGTTCTCTTGTCGTATATCCGTGTGTCCACGTATCCCTGTCCAAGCCGCAACGTGGCGTGTAATCCGCTCACACACAGCACATGTGGCCAGTATTTGACAAATCAATAGCACGGTCGCATGTTCGCGACCCCACGCATTCTTTGTTTCTACAACCGTAGTACGAACGACAATGTGTGTCCTATGGTTCTGTGTACCATACTGTTACAGCTTCAGCCTCTGCCTCTACTCACTGCCATGTGTACACATTCAGTTCAGTATACGCTATACTCTTTATCCCTACACCTTTTCGCTTCTTTGTTACCATTTCAAACAATTGCTTTAGCGAATAATGTAATTATTGTCCGATAAGATGTATTTGCTGAATTACTGTTCTTGGTAATAAAGTTCACTTTAATGCTAATAAATACTTTATTTTTATTAACTATTTGTTTGTCTTGAGTTATGTTCAATTTTATTGAGAGTTATTGATTGATATATCATTCGTTGTGGTCTTTTATTGCATTTACGTTTTATTATCAGATAATGTTTTATTTTAGATAACATCTTTATATTGTTCAAAGGACTTTTGTTACTTTCATCACTTTATAAATTGATTACGAAGAAATTATTTCCTCCTGGAAAATCAATTATTAATATATTAATCGACTTGTAATATACTTTATAAATTTACTTACTTCAAATATTATATTATTGGGCTCTTTCCAAATATAATTATAATAATTATTTCTGCTTTTGGTATTTCAATAGTGTTGATATTAGTCTTGAAATTAAAACACCAAAAATATAGTAGTTTAAACATGATTTCAATATTGCGCACTTTATGTAAAATTGAAATAAGAAAAACTAGATTGAAACAGTGAATCCTGTATTGCAGAAGAAGGGGTCCATATATCTAGCGTTTAAAACAGCATTACGGCCGCTTTTATATGTATAGGTATGTGCACTTGTGCATGAATGCTTTCTTGCTTGGCTTGACAGTGTTCATAAATCGGCAAAGTTCTTAGGCTATACTGGAAAGTGGAGAGGCTATAGCTTCTGCTACTCCAGCTGATATTCATCCTGATGCTGTTACGTATGTAGAAGGATGTGTTTCAAAATGGAAATAGGGGACTTGGAATATCGTCTCCCTTTTATAAGAAAGATGGGATACGAATGCATTTAAGCATAGAACACGGTATTATAAACAATTGGTTAAGTGATTTGAAAAGTTCATTCATTTATCTATAAATATTTATTTCTATGCGAACGTTATTTCTAAAAGTCAAGCAATATTTTTTAATATTTGAACTTTTTCAAATGATATGAAATCGCAACGAATATCTGAGTATTTAATAATAATAATAAAAAAAAAAAAAAAACGCATTCGGACCTTATTACATGTTCCTGTAGTTTCTATTTAAAATTGGATATTTTATTCTTATTTGAACAGAAGTTATATAATGTTTCGTTAAAATCTACTAGTGTATTTCCTGTTCGAAATAATACTCTTTATATAAAATTCCAATAAAGTACTAAAGGTTTCATACATATATTCAAGCCACGAATAGTTTTGCAACCAGTATATGAAACCAATTGGTTTTAACTAGCCTTAGGCACCTCATCAACGCATATTTCCATCGTATACTATACTATACGGAACTAAATTAAAACAAGTTTCAAAGGGCCGTTTTTCATCACTCTAATTAAAGTGTCAGGCACACATATTTTACAATTTACTGGACGAATGTTCGTATATTTGGTGTTTGTGAATAGAGTGCAAGCTATAGCAATAAAGATGGCTATTGCTATAACGCTACCAAAGAATCATGGAAAATATTTGAACTAACATCAAAGAAAATTAATATACTGTTTATGTGTATGGATCGAGCTCAAATTTTAGTATTTCACTCTGGGTTAGTATCCGAAATTTGTCATCAATATTTTTATGATGATATTTATAAACAAGTGACATAGCTTTAAATAAATATGTACCAAGACAAAATAACCACTGTTATTAACAAAAATGGAAGATATATTCCAATTTTTAATGCTTGCAAGATAATGGTTAGTTTTTTTTTCAAATTTATTGAAGTAAAAAAAAAAAAAAATATGACATCAAACAATTTAATGTAAATTATTAACAAATAGATTCAGCGGTGTGTCCTGTGTATAAGCACGTATTACAACCAAATTAAATAAAACATAGTTTGTACATGGTAGCCAAATGTTAGGGTGATTACCAACGGTCCTCTCTGTCGACCAACGGCTGGTATTGAGCAAACCTGTACACACTTCACGAGATTAGCTACTGTGTCCTTCTGCTTCGAGTCCCCAGAGTACACACACTCGTATAAAACGGACACAGACATAAATAAACACAGTACCTATTCAAACAAAAAGGTACATTTGGTTATGCTTTATGTATAACAATGGATTTTTTATAAGCTGTTGAAAATATCGAAGAATATTAATATATTTTTGATAGTAATTCAATTTTATAGTTCTCATTTTTTCCTCTTCTATAATACACATTATTTTATATAATTAAACATTGTATTCTTAAACTTTTATATATTTATCAATGAAGTCAATCAACACAACACTTCAAAGCATATGTGTTTTTTGTTATTTTTTATATTATGAATTTGGTTTGTTTGTTTTGGTGCCAGCAGGTAGAAAAATTTGACCTTTTTATTTGGGTCCCAGCAGGTAGCGAAACTTGACCTTTTTATTTTAGCGCTAGCAGGTAGTAGAATTTGGCCTATTTATATAAGCACCCGCAGGTAGTGGAACTTGACCTTTTTATTTTAGCGCCGGCAGGTAACGGATTTTGATCTAATTATTTTAGCGCCAGCAGGTAACAAAGTTTGTTTTGTTTATTTTGATGCTAACTGGTAAACAAACTTTGTTTTGTTTATTTTGGTTTGACCAAGTGGAAGATTTGACCTTTTCATTTTAGTGCCAGCAGGTACTTGAATTTGTTTTTATTATTTTAGCTTTACAAGATACTAACCTGGACTGAAAATTGTTTTATAAGTTTATTGAAAACAAACATTTAAGAAATATTTTAAGTTTAAAAGCAATATTCAAATATTCAGTTATAACATTCGTAATGGAATATTCAAAATGAAATGAAACTATAAGAAAGCCATAGCCAGTGCTGAAGTATCAATGGTAGTTGGCGTCATTGGTGGTGTAACTTTGTCCGGAAATCGTGGTGCTACGAGACAGTTAGTTCGGGGAGGAAGGATAAAAGTGAGTTGTTGGAATAGCCGGGCCGGGAAGGGTGCGAAAGCACACAAGCGTGCTCTTCTTGCAAAGACGCTCATTAAGACATGCAAATGAGCCCCATTTCAATTCTTAGGGCATTTGCAAAGTGGATTGTGCTGGCTATAGCCACAGATAGCGAGGTGCAGTAAGGCAACAACCAGCGTCGACGTCGAATCCGTGCGTCTGTAGTCGGCGCCTGACATTCCTGCTTCCTCTACTACTTGCTGTACACTCTGTACCCTGTACTCTGCTCACAACCGTCAGACAGCCGCCTTTTCCGCTGTCGCGAACTTTTAAATGTGTAAAGTCTCGCCCGAAATAAATGGATACTACCACTGACATCAATTAACGTGATGAATTATAACGCAACAGAAAGCGACAGGGCAGAAGCCACATCAAATACCAGACAAAGAACAAACGTCACACTGACCCTTGGTCAAAACTCATCCTCTACGCTTGTTTGCCCTTGTGATTTATATCCTTTCGATTTATTGTGAACAAAAATGTTTTATTGTTCACCACACACACAAGAAAACAATTTTCTTAACCATTTATACATTAAATAAATTATATCTTTACTATTCAATCTATTGAAATACAATTCTCTTCTTAGTTTTTATACTTATTATATATCTCATATTTTCCAAACAAAACTTCTTATACGATATAGTTTTGTTTAACAGTATAGCTATCAGTTTGTTTTAAAATTCGCTGACAATCTTTAAAGGTTCTGGTATGCTTAGGATGACTAGTAACCCATAACCGGTAGCTAAGCGGTAAAGGTGGATAACAGTGTGCTGGAGTGACACATCCACATCACGAACATATACTGAAATCGTATCGACGTGTGTGCGTTTGAAAGCGCGTCTGCAATGAATGCGAAAACGAATAACGATACACAGTGGCGGACTTCTGACAACTTCAATTTTCATCCTGTAACTTCACAATCTATTCAGAAATTTTTCTTGTTTTTAACGTTGACGGTCATAATTTCATCGAGTATAAATAAGATTTATTTTAGCTACTATTGCGTGTATATTTAAAATATGTTCTTCTGGGTAAATTTTCTTCTATTATATAGTCAACTAGATTTTTTTTTATCTAGTTTTCTTAGCTTTGTAATTATTTTTCTTGAATAAAATATATATTACATTTAAGTTTTATATTCCTTTTTTTTAAAGATTCTCAATTAATGTTTGAAAGTTTGAAATATTTTTTAATGAGATCAAGATATGTTTTTTTTATAGTGAGGGTAAATGATAGTTTAATTAGCGAATATTAATATTATCTTAAGATGGTAGATGTTGTTCCTCAAGTGTGGTAAAGAACGCCACTGATGTTTAAGGTAAGCGTGATGCGGATAGCGGTACATACGCGGTACGCTATACTACCAACGGCTCTTCCGCTGTTATTCATGTGTTGTTCGTGTTTTATGAACGGCGCTTTTTTACGAGCAATTTGTAGGAGGCGCACGTTCACCGTCGCATTGAGATCAAACGCAGCGTCGCGTGGCGGGTGGCAGCACAACGCAGATGGCTGATGGTAGTCTCCAGGTGGTTAACGGAGTGACATACACGCAGCATTAAGCTTACGCTCTATAACTCTTCTTTAATGTTTACTGAATATTTCCTTTTTTATCCTTTATTGTATCTATGTCGGCTGGGTATTTATGTCAACTATATCTTTCATTTAATATATGTAAATTGTATGGAAGTAGAATGGAATAATTATGTTTGTATTTACATATAAATATATTGAAATTTAAAACAAATATGAAGAAATAAATACGGGTTTAATTCAGTAATTCTGTATAAATGTCTGCCATCAGCACCAGTTACTGTTATCACAGTGAAGCCTCAAATTTCGCGCACTTGAAGAATTCCTTTGTGTTGACTCCTTTCACGAAGTAGGAGCAGTCTACGTTATTAAATATCAAGCATTTTTATTGGTTATTTTCTCATTTCCGTTTCTTTTTCGTATGAGCTGCGTTTTTAATTTACGATAAAATGAGTTTCGTTGTGTATGAAACCGTGCGCATGCGTTCATTGTCAAGGAAATTTTTATTGAAATAATGAACAAATACGAGACGTGGTCATTATTTTCAAATGAAAATTTCAAATTAAATCATTTGTAATGCTGCCAAATTAGTTACAGCTCAGTTATTGTTAACGTTACCGTAATAGGTATAATTAACATTTTATATTTATATTTTTCTGTTTACTATATGTGTTTTTGTTTTATTATATTATTCATATTTTCATTACATTCCTATTCACTGCTTTATTAATTATATGTTCAATATTTCTACTATATTACAATTTAAAATATTACCTTTTCAACTCTAAACATTTATTGTAGGTATATATTTAGATATAGTTTTGTATCTGCAAAAAATAAAAAAAATCATTTAATAAATATATCATTAAGTATAAATAAACATTTGATAAAATAATTAATTAAAATATTTAACAAATTTTCAAGTTCCCCTTGAAAAGTTTGTATGAGTAAAGATATCAAAAACGCGGGTTCATCTCATTTAAACTACGTAAACCCTAAATTTCTCTAGTAGATTCTGTCTCATCCAAAACTTTTTATCAAGCTGCAAGGCTGCAAGTGTCGACAACTAATCGATACCCAGAAAAAGAAGGGGATGCGTTTTTTTACTTGTTAATTTCCGTTTGAAAATGCCACTTGGTCTCTATCGGTTTATAATGGCGTCTAATTAGTCTGCATTCATCTTCACTTTGTCAACGGGAACAAGAAACCATTTGAAATTTGTCAAAATAGATCCTCATTGCCATTGATTTTTAGATTATTTTTATTTATTATACTTGAGGATTAACTATGGAAATAAATGTAATTAAATGAATCGATTTTTTTTCTGTTATAAAAAATAAATTTAAATGTTTCTTCTTTGCTTGTAATGACAAAAAGTTAACATTGAAAAAGTTTTATTTAGTTCATAGATATGAAATAAGTAAACATTGTACATATTTTTGTGGCAAATAAAAATCAAAAATTTATCTGAACCAATATGTTTGTCCTTCTTTCCAAAACAACAACAACAACTAAAAAATAGAATAAACAAAAAATAAACATATATAAAAAAACTTATGGCGGATATCTACAGCAATAGATTGAAATTTTTTGTTGACCTATTTTTTTTTTTTTTTTACTTTGCAATTTAGTAGTAAAGAGTGATATGTGAGTGTCCCCATTGGACCAACGTTACACTAAGATACGAAACTGCATGAGTAGTAGCTTTGAAGCGGTAGATGTCTACCCTTTTGCCGTAAATAACTTGGTAGAAATTATTTTATCCCCAGCTTGCTTCGTGAACCTGCAATCATCTTTGATCAATGAGCTTTGGACGTATAGTGTGAACATTAAAAGATTAGTTTTAAAATTAGTATCGAACAGTCAATTGAAGTTTCTGATTTTTATACATGACTAAAAATACTTGCACCTAACAGCTCAAATTTATTCAGTTATTTTTTAAATACATATATAAATCAAACGTGTAAGCCATAATTAGACATATTTGTTTCTATTTCAGCAAATCTTGTTTATTTATGACATTAACAATAATTTCACAAACATTTTTGTTGAAATATTCGCAGTTATAAAAGCGTACATTTAAGGTTTCCGAAAATGAAACCCTGTCAATCGTATAACGTCAATTTTCAAAGGAGAAAACAGACAGACACACAAAACAGAGTTCAGAAGGCAAGCTGTGAGCATAGAACACCACAATAAATCAGCAAGTTATTGAAGTCAGGCAAAAATATTGACGTACTTCAGATATAATCTGCCAGCGAACGGACATCTAAGAGAAATCACGATTCCAAGATTTTTGGATTATCGATAACGTTAGATGATAGTCGGGAGTTGTTAGCAGCTGAGAATGGCATTTTCAGATTATTACTTTATTGGTTTTATTTTGTTTTTATAACAATACTGCAAATATTTTATTTTTAGCTTATTGCGAACTTAAATTATTATATAACAATTGTAAAACTATAATTTTAAAATGTTTAATAAAGTTGTTGTTGCGTGAAGCCTGGGAAAAGAGACATAAGGATAATTATTTTTGAAGATCTTAAGATAAAATGAAACAAAAAATGCCAAAAGAGCATTTAATTATTTTCAAATAAACTTGTAAACAGATGCTTAAACATATTGTTAATTCCCTTGTAAATAATTACTTATTACAAAGAAATAGCTAATTTTGCTCTTTGTCATATTATATTCCTATTTAAGACAACAGCTGAAAACATTAACCCAATTTACGAAGAAAAATAAACTGCACTTTAAGCAAGATAATAAAAACAACTACCTAATATTGTAGAATACAGAGACATCAAACGAAAATTCGCCTCATAAAATTCATTAAAATCTAACGTAGCAAAAAATATACGCTTCGCTTACAAAAAGACAATAACTTTATTCAAACTTGAATTCATAAAAATTCATCAACACAAAATTATTCATCATGTTTATGTATTTATCAAAATTTTGTACCTATAAAAAACACATTTTATTTTATCTGTGTTTTTCTTCTTAAAACACTTTTATTTATTTATAATTTTATTAGAAATATAATTATATTTTATAGTTTTCTTAGCTATTATATTGACGGGTTTTAATATTTATTGGTAAAAATATAATATTTTGTTCTCGCTAGAAGAATATATGTGTGGGAACGAAATGAATTATTTTTAATTTATATTAAGTGAAACAAAAAAAGTAGTAACAATGTCTTCCATGAAAAATTCGTGTAAGTTTAATATAAACGCGCTGTAGGCACGCACATACTGATACACATTTTTAGGAACTGAATACGGAATACGAAACCCTGTACACGCGGAACCAAAGATAAATTATTGCGGTGTGCTGGGCTAAATGAACGACGTGCTTGCATTAAATTTAGCCTAAATTTAGACTGCGTGATTTCGATCCGTTTAGTAAGAAATTCGACAGCGGTGAACTTCAACAATTATGACCGATATCGTGACAAGCTTTTAATATTAACGCATATTTATAACGAAATGTCGTATCAATATTAAACAGCAGAAATTAATATATTTATTTAAAAGATAGAACTTTCACATGCGACCAGC
This sequence comes from Pogonus chalceus, assembly GCA_002278615.1. Classification (NCBI taxonomy): domain Eukaryota; kingdom Metazoa; phylum Arthropoda; class Insecta; order Coleoptera; family Carabidae; genus Pogonus; species Pogonus chalceus. Next base: position 2,191,916 of record CM008231.1, on the reverse strand, counting down.
TGACTTTTGCCCCATAATTTTTGTCTTACTGTCATTTTATTGTAATTTTTTATATTTCTCACGGTTTGTAATTAATTGAGGTGTAAATCACTCGAAACATTTAATATTTTTAAACTTTGTGATACTTTTTTTTTTAGTTTGACTTTATCACGATTTTATACTCTACAACTTAATTTATTGTTAGTTCTAATACATGTATTTATTTAAATAACATTTATAAAACAAAAATCTGTAAAGAGGTTCATATAATAATAATTTTGTATAAGTCGTAAAAGTAAATATAAAAAAGAAGAGAAAAGGCATTAGTAGATTATTTAAAAAAAATCTGGCTTTTATATCTGCTTTGTATTTCATAACAAAACTTGCTACTTGAAAGTTAATGTTTTATAGCGTAAAAAATCCATTTCTGTTAGGCAAACATAGCCCGAAACGCGTTTAGAATGAAAACACGTGCCTCCACAGCGAATTTTAACAAAATATCTGTTGTGCTTATCTTTAATCTTCTGAATAATGTTCAAATAAAGTTTTTACAAGTTGCACGGTAACGAGAGACTGCACTTAAACTTTAAGTGAAATTACTATCTCGGAACGTTACCTAACAACCGCGTAGTGGATACAAGTACAGTTGCAGACCACAGACACAACTTATTCACCTTTCAAATTCTGACACTAAAGTAAATATTAAAATCACTACCATACTCCAGCTTTACTTACTTTTTTTTAACATTTTTCCTTTCAACACTTTAAGTAGGAAACCGAATTTTCCATATTCGCTATGAATAATAACAGTAATACTAAAATGTTAATAAATATAACATTAAAATAACAATAGATAATATAATTTTTTTTGAATTATACTAACATTGAAGTAACAATGAAGGTGCAAGAGGTATTCCTCGTCGATTTCTTTCGACTTTAAATACATCTATACATCTACACTCAAATCTAAGAGACATGTAGTTTTTAAATCGGCGGTAAAAAATATTTAAAGTAAATTCTGCGAAAAAAGCTACAGTTAAAAATCAAACATTAGTTGAATAAAAAAAAAATTATAAGGAATAGTTTATTTATCTCAATAATCTAACACTATAGAGCAAAACAGGTCATCCCCAATTCATCTCCTCAGTCATCCCTCTTATCATTCCCCACTCATGTTATACGTGTCTTAGATTCGAGTGTAGAATATTATATTTAAAGTAGAACGAAATCGGAGAGGGATACCTCTTGCACCTTCCTTGTAAGTTTAAATAGTCTTCAAATTAATTTTGCTAAATATAGCTTTGAGAGCTGTGGAATAAATGCATTAAGTTTGCAGTTTAAATAAATGATTTACTTAAAACTAGTAAAAGTAAAGTTTTGTATTTTTGTTGTGTAATTATTTTGTTTAAATAAACAAAGTTGTTTGGTGTTTACAAAGTGACGCATACTTAATTTAAGCAGCTCTATAAAATCTATTTATCTATCTTGTACTAGTTGAGGAACAACATAAACTCGCTATTTGTGTGCATAATTTACAAGCAAGAAGCAAGTGTGTACAACGAAGGTTCTACATTCTAGTTGTTGGTTGTAGAATAGTTAAAACCGTTTATAATCAAGTATACATTCTGTATACTTTCCAGTGTTTGTAGCCTCTTCAAACAGAATAGGCAAATTAAACCAACTTGAATGAAAATTTAATGATGACTAACATTACATTTGAAGATCACACTGTGGCTTTATAAGCTACAACTGACCCTTTCGACTTGGACTATAAATATTTTATTACACATTCACTGTGTAATTTCTAGAATATATTTGCAAATGACTTGTATTATAAACATTCTATAGTTCTGGGTTAAATCAATTATAAAAATAATATTTTAATTTAATTGTTTTTCAGAGAAATTATAGTTATAATAAAGAACTGTACTTCAATCATTCGAATGATTCTAATATTGAAATAATTAAAACAAAATATAGTATTAAAATATAAACAGAAATTTTAGATTAGTCTCGAACCACATAGGAATTGCAATAGTTGAAACAGAAATTCAAGTTTGCCAGGGTAACTAATACAAGTTTTATACAGTAGGTAGATAGTATATACACGATGCGATGAGATTACTTATCGGTGGAGAAATAACAGACAACAGACAAATTCAAACACGTTTGCGATTTGCGACAGAGGTATACGTCCGCGTCTGCATCCCCCTGTATACAAAAGGGAACGGTACTTGAGCTATGCTAAGAGGAAACGGCAACAGAGGTGGCAGTAGAGATCCGCTTGTGCAAACAGAAGAGAAAATTGGACCAGAGCACAGAGCGGAAAATCATTTTGGGTACGAGTAGACCGTTGTCGTCCACCAATTGCGTGCACGTTAAACGCGCTATACACTTCACATTAGTTCATACTATTTTTCCAAGCTTATTTTCATTTTAACTTCATCAAACAAGCCGAAAAAATGATTTTAACAACGAAAATTTACCTAAATTATATTTATATTTATTTTTCAATCATAAAACGAATGATTGCTTATTATATAAAGGTAAAAAAACTACATAATGTAGGCTGCAAAGATTTACAAGAATTTAAAACTGTTTTCCTGCTTTTGAGAAACAGATTCAAATGTAAAGAAAAGAATTGAATAAGCGAAAAAAAGGTTTCGACTTTGAAGATAACTAACTTCAGAGTCATAATTTTACCGATACATACTTCATTTTTGATATTACTTGCAGTTATATATAAAAATGAATTAAACAATAAATCAAAAACTAAATAAACTGCGTTTCTTAGTATGAATAAAAATTATTACAATGGATTGATATGAATTCTATTTATTATATTCATAAAAATTAAAGGTAAAATGCATTTATTTTTTGAAAAATACTGTAGGTTTGTTTCGTTATTCATCATTTGAGTATCTACACGTGCATATAATGGCACCAGTTCTTTATACATGAATGCTCCACATATTTGGTATATTTCAACTACTGCTTTGAACATATTTACAAAATTTAATAAGTTTTTTTTAATAACTGAAAACTCCAAATGATTTTCATCAAACTAAAAGTAAATTAATATGTAAGATATCTTTGTAGGTATTGTAAATAATAAAAATTCCTAAAATTAATCATAAGTCTTGAAGTAAATCTATAATTTATAGAATATTTTTATGTATGATAAAATATCAATAATACAGTGTAAAATATAAACTGCATTAATTTAATTAAAGAAAAATATGTGCGAAACAATTATATAAATTACACTTTCAGTACTTTTCAAAATTATAGTAGCTAATAAGAGTATCCAAAACCACAGCTGAAAATAGTTAACTAAGGCTGCAAGTTGTTAATATCACGGTTGCATTAAACAGAAACGAAATATCGACTGTATTACTACGTAGCATAACGTTCATATTAGAATAATCTCATTTGGCTTTCTATTTTAACGAGTGTAAATACATTCACATAGAACAGGCATGGAGGTAGATATATGAGATGTGACAGAGTATGACTATGGTTTTGAAAGCAAATTGGAAACTTCTATTGCAGGTTCGGTAAGTATATATATAGGGGAAATAAAAGATATATTTTAATAACAGTCCTGTTAAATCAGGATTTATTCCGTGAAATAATTAAAATTTGGAAAGAAATTCATCTATAACTTTTAAAAATTGAGAGGAATGTCAGTTTTAAATATAAACTTCTTGCTATGCACCAAAACAACTGAATTAAGTTACGATTGTTTTAAGTCTGTATTATTTAAAATAGCAGAATTTTAGGTCAAACACCCCTAGTAATATGCAAGATGTGAAAAGAAGTTATATAGTATATAGTTCAAGTACGAATGTGGGTACTTCCACAGTACTATCGGCGTTAGTACTATGTACAACGGTACAACCGTAGAGCCGTGCAACGCTTACCATTGCCGTCGCCGTAATAATTCAAAAACGACTGTGCAAATACGCGCACCGCGACACGGATGAAAGGATGTGACAAACGCGGAACTTCCACTTGGTCGTTCATTTATACTTCATCGCGTCTCTTTCGTTTTTTATTCCGTTCTTTCTTTTTCCTATGCATAATTTAATATGTATCCACAGTTCTCTTGTCAAAATGTCCATGTGTAGCTCATGAAACTTTCTATTGAAATATAGAAAAATATTCTATTTGACGTAGTAGATGAAGACATTGAAATATTTTTTAATTGTTTGCTGTTCGGAATGGACGTTGATTTTATTATAGTAACTTACTTTAAATATTACAATCTAAATATTATCTATTTGTTTAAATAACAA
>CM008231.1:2165178-2183675 GCA_002278615.1 Pogonus chalceus | reverse complement strand
TCCATTTTGATGAAAATCTAATTTTCGTGCATAAATTTAAAAACTTATAATCACAAATAAACATTCGTCATTTTGGTTAAAAAGAATATAAACGAGTTAAAAGTAAAAATAAATAAAGTTTTTCATATAATATTAATTAAAATATAACATGAAATTTAAATTTATTCATTAAAAATTACGAAGTATATCCCTCGGCATCGTAATATAACTAAATGAAACCTTGTGATGTGGTTTTCATGTTTATACAGGTTATTAAAATGGTTAACAAATATAAAACTAAAATAATTTTCAAATATAAAAACAAAAATTTAGCTAGCGTTAAAATTCACTACATGGTCCATTGAATAATGAAAATGGTTGTTAATAAATAAAATTATTTAGCTTCTGGTTTTTTTTTTCTATTTGTCAGTAAACAGATTTAATGAAAATATGTCGGCTTTGTTTTATAATAATATATAATCAGGAAACAATGATACAATATTCACATACATATTTATATTGCACGCTATAATGCATGCATCACTTGAATTTTGTGCATTATTTTATAGAAAATTAAAAATTTAAATAATAAAGCATTTATTTTTTGTAACATATTTTAATATTTATTCTAACTATTTTATTACCTTATTTATATACGCATAAATTAACGATTTTGTATAAATTATTAATAATTTCAATTTTTTTTTGTATTATAATCTATTTTGAATCTAATAATGAATAAAATCAAGTACCCATTTGAGTGAATATTGTCGAACTTCATCTGTAGCAAATTATGGGGTAATTTTGGTAATTGTTCAGCAGTNCATTCAATTTCAAGTAAAAAAATATGTGTATGCGGATAATAATAATGAATAAAATCAAGTACCCATTTGGGTGAATATTGTCGAACTTCATCTGTAGCAAATTATGGGGTAATTTTGGTAATTGTTCAGCAGTTTCTAGTAGATTGTGAGACGCTTTGTCATAAGTCCCTCGTTTGGTCGTTGCACGTCCGGACTTGACTGCTAAATTTAACTTGCACAAAGAGGCTTTATTCGAATCGGATAAATTTTACGTTATATAAATCCTTGATTTGTGCAGAATCAATTTTAAACAATCAATGAAAATATTTGGAATAATATCTATTTATAAGAAATATAAAATAATTGATGTATAAAACCTTAATAAGGAAATTTAAATTATTGAGTATTTATATGCAGTAAAAGCAAATTCGGTGCATGAAGAAATTAAAATAATCTGCAATATATAATGGAGTTTTATGATAAAGAAGTAAAAATTTAAAAATTCCTGCACGGCACATGCATAGAAGCGGAGACACAAGTTGATGCTAAGCCCCTTTGAGAGTTGACTGCGTTAATGTTCCATATTCCGTCGGTGTCCGACAATATGGGAAGAGTGGCTGGACCCTGTTTTATTGGCCATCACCATTAAGCCAGTGATTCTGGCGTTGCCCTTGTATTCGCCATGAATCAAAAGTGTTGTCAGGAAAGGAACTCGGTAGCGCGGCACGGTGCTCATAATTCAGATCGTTCCCTTTCTTTATTCGATGTCCCCTGTCCCTGTCTTTTCCACGGTTCCTGCACTCGGTTTCGTTCACCGTACTTGGCGCTTGGCTTGCCACAGAGAACCGGGAAACTGTGGTTTGCCATGAGTGAGTCGCTGACCGTAAGGGACTTTTCGGGGTGCTACCGTTTCAGATACCACCTGTTTTGAATGATTTCTCTCGTTGGGAACATTGACCATTAAACTTGGGTCTGTATTCTACACCCAAATAAACTCTTGCTTTTCACATATCTACATCAATATTTAAAGTCTTTTCAGCCACTCCTAAAGCTATCCAAAATATTCTTTTAAACTTCTTTTCCTATTCTCTAAGTTAAATTTGATTTTTATTTTGTAATAATAATGTTTAATTTATATTTAGTAAAATAAGCGTGGTTAATTAACAATAAATCATTGTATTGTTTGTTTCTACGACAACTACAGAAGTCAATTTTAAACAATTAATATTATATGTAAAATATGTGTATCACCATTTCTGTGGTAAAGATAGTTCAAACAGTAAATTTAATTACAATTTAGGAATATCTCATACATAGAAATACTTGTAGTTAAACATAGTTGAATATTATAACATAATATGTATTAAATAAACTAAAATACATTTATTTAATAGTTATTGTTAGAAATGTTATTTAATAAATTAATTTTTATAAAATAATAAAAGCCGAAAAGTAACATATTCAAACTAAGCATTAAATGAACTAAATATAAGTTATACATGGATTAGAGGGAAATGTACAGATATTGTTAGAAACCCAAATATCGTTTACCTAGTAACCATTTTGCTGACCACTGGTCGTCTATCGTCTTAACCGACATGTTTACAATGGATTTTCGTAGCAGACAATGTTGGGTTTCGCAGCAGGAACATCTCGGTTCGCCGCCGTACACAACTGATTTAGAACCATCAGCAACTGATGATCGACTTTCGTAGTGCCTTCGGCGCAACTTTGTAGAATACTATTCGCTAAATTTAATGTAATTTTCTCTTCTAAGGCAACACGATTTCACAAGTAAATTTATTTTTTGCGTTGCGAATAATAAGGATATGTAACGGTACACTTTTAAGTTTTAATAACTATTTATATTTCAGTATAAAGTTTTTAAATTTAGATTTTTACTTTATATAACAATGCAGAAAGATTTTTGTATCTAAAAAAAGAAAACTTTCTTACTTTATCGATATAATAATGAATTACAGTTGATAACTCTTGACAGGTTTTTCCTAGAATATAATTAACAATTAATAAGTATGTATATAAATAAACAATTTTTTGAGGTGAATACTAATTTTAACTAATAGTATTAATAGTAATGTAAGGGGACTAAAATTATCCTACAGAACACAAATCATGAAATATCAGAAACCATAAGTATAGCTAAATCATAAGATGGAACATCATTCCGAATAGGGAGATATTATAGAAAATGCATTCAAGTGTTAAATTAATCAAAGCGTTTGAATATGTTTACATTCAAAATCACTCCGCGTCCGTTAGGGAGACGAGTCAACGCCTTTGTCTCGCTTTTCGTCGACATTAGTTATTACAGTTGTGCCATTACACGCATTTACCACTTAATTAATTTCCCTTAGATATTGCGATATTCGGCCGTTCGATTAATAAATATTTCATAAATTTATCACGCTAATTAGACATACATCTATTTTTTATTTTCATATCTATGTACATAGATAACAGCACAAGAAACCTGTTAATATATCTTTCATTATTCAAATTATATGGTAAATACAACCATCAGTATTGTAAAAATTCGCTAATTTTCTTTAATGAGTGATTATTAGTTTTATTACTATATTTATTATGGTTATTATCAGATCGCCACCTGTATAATAAATTTTATCATCTAAATATAATATCAGCTTCGATGGTAATGATTGCCATCATTGACTGTAGGATTTATTGATATATCCTACAATCAATGATGGCAATCATTACCATCGGGGCTGATAATATATTAAGATAATTAAATTTATTAAACAGGTGGTGAATTTTATAGATTTAATAATAAAAATAGTAATCACTCATTAAAGACAATAAGCGAATTTTTACAGTACTCTGATGATTGTATTTCCAATAAAATTTTCTCCGTGTACAAAATAATTTTTGCTAAATCTGAATTGATTTTAATATAAATACTTGTCCCTCAATTTACGCGAAATATTGGTTATAAGTCATTAAGTATAATAGAAATAATATTGGAGATACAGATTAGTTAAGTTATTGGAATGTTGTAAGAAAACCATACTATAAGAGTACTACGTTATAAGAGGGTTGATTGCATTCATTTGTTTAGAATAAAACGTTTAGAAAAATATAATTCCCGGCGCTGCAAATAATTCACTGCATAGAAAGGAAAAAAATGTTAAAAATTGCCGTGTAATAGAAGGGACAAATTAATAATTATAATAATTTTTTTGTAACATTACCTAGTCCTAACATCCAAACATAACAAAGAGAGATGTAAAGTTTGCGAAACAAGTATGCATAATAAACTGTTCCTACGGAACTAGTACCGGAAATGGTAAAGCTAGCGGTAAACGGTAAACGTAACCGGGTCGGTGCTAACATATCAAGGAATCATTCCTGCCATTCGCTCGACAGCTAGATTAAATTACAGAAGTTTTTTCGGCGCGGCGAATAAAAACGAAATAAACATTACCAAACGTAATAAAATAGCATTTTTATTGGTAATAAAACGGGCCGCGTATTAAGGAAGACCGGAGCGCTTTTTCCACTACCATATACACTGTACACGTGTGCATCTATGTATATGTAATATATATCTGTGTGTATAGGTCTTACGTCATCTTTGCCTCTATTTGGCACCTTACTTCTTTTATATGTTTCCCTTATATACTTAGACTTACAACTAGGATTCAGGTAATTTTTTTTAATATTTTAATTGATTCTCCCAAAAATGTATTATTTATATTATTACAACTAATTTTGTTATGTGTTGTAATTTAAGTCCTGAAATCTAAAATAATAAATGAAGCTATTCCATTTATACTCAATGTACAATGGCGTTGACATCAATTGTAAAAGGTATAACAATTAAAACAACATTGCCAACAATTGTAACCGGTAAATTTACAATAAATATTTTGGTAGTTTTGGATCCTTGCCAAATTGTAACGTTACTAGTAATTAAGAATGGTTAAATAATTCTAATGCACATTTCTAAATTTATGTTCTGTTATATGCAGCTTATTACTGGATATTTTGGATACCGCAATGTATATAATAATATATGGTATACATACGTTTTATTAAGTTAACAGCTTCGTAGGCTTTTGAAATATTATTTATTCTACTTCCTTTATTAATTTTTGTAGGTATGTTCTTAAATTAAGAAAAATTTAAAACGGTTAAAAAACTCAATATGTTTCCCTTTAATTGGAAGAAAGAAAAAAAAAAAACAATATTTTTATGTATTTTGTGGCAATGGACTGATAAACCCACAAAAATCAGGGTAAAATTCCTGCTGGAAAGGTCTTAATCAGATAATTAAAATTCAAACAGCATATAAAATAAATATTTTAATTAAAGAACACCTGACGATAATCACCATACGTAAATATATGAAAACTTCTTCTAACTGTAGAGGGTTTGCAATGCTGTGGTACGGACTAGTTTGGTGGTGCACTCGGTACAGTCTCCACGCCTGTCCGCCTTCCGTTAGCTCGACCGACTGATTTCCCTAAGGATTTGTCGCTCCGCACTGTTCAACTTGCATCTGGCGCAATACGCCGACCAAGTTTCGGCTTGTGTTAGCCCCGTACCCCACGCTTATGTAAGCATACATTCTTGTTTAAAAAAACCGCGGTAAGCTTACGCAATAACACTTTCATATATTGATATATGTTGCAACTTTATTCTAACTGAATGTTCGAAATTTTCCGGGAACTCTAAAGGCAATTTCTTAATCTTGACTGCTAATAAAATATTAATCAATAATTGAAATGACTTTTTTTTTTTAATTATGATTTTAGATATTTTATTATTTTTGTTTTATTAGATTAGCAAAAATTCAAATTTGTATATCAAAATTAAATATTATTTAAGTAAATAAAAAGTTTTTTGAAGCTTATTTTAATTTCACAATGTAAAAAAATATTAAATTTAAATATAAATTTAAAAAAAAAAAAACTAAATTCGTAACTTTTATATGAAAATTTCTTGTTATTAAATTATTTTAACTATTAATAGAAGTTTAATATATCTTGGAAAAAAAAAAAAAAAAACAATATGGAAGAATTAAGTATGAAAAATAATGGCAGTATAAAATAGATCATATAAATGAAATGTTTTAAGTAAATTAAAAAAAGCAAACAAATTAATTAGGCTCCCTCATTTGCATTTGACAATAACTTTGGCAAAGCATTCGACCAAAGGGCTTAATATTTAAATGCGGCTTTATTAATGTTCCCACGTAGAAGGGCCGTTCATTTTTGCTAGTCTCTCATCTTTCTCTTTCTGGTGTTGGTGTTGGTGGCGGAATACAGGCTGGTAGCCCCCTGTCCTGTACCCAGTTCGCCACGTAATTAATTAAACAAAACATGGTGAGCAGGGGGCTGTTGTAACCGCTTGGCTATTTGCCACGTAAATGCGAAACATGTCTCGTGACACCTGAATGCAACCAATTATTAATATAATTTCATGTATGCACAACAAGACATACATATTTACGTTTCTAATATATGCATTACATGGTTTTACGTTATTACTCTACATGTCAAACAGTTATTGAATATACATTTTTCAAATAATGGAAAATTTTCGTCGAAAGTATGCGTAACAAATAAAATAGATCGATTATTGACAGGCATCAGAAAAAGCTTTCGCAAGTGTCCTATTACTGGCATCAAGCTAAAGATGGTACTGCATTCTTAGTGTTTGTAAGCCAATGCCGTCAATTTCAGATCTCATTTGGGACTGTCGATTGTCGGTCGCACAGTCGCTTTTATCTTTCTATCTTATGGTTCTGCAATTCTTTGTAATTTGATATAACGACGTAGAAACCTGTAAATTTTTATTTTTTATTTCAGGTTTTAGTTTTAATTAAAACGTTTTTTTTTTGTTAAATGTTAATTAATTTATAGTTAATTTATTCCCGTTAAAAAATTCATGAATTTAGTTTGACAGTCCAGATACAAAAACAAAAGAGTTTAAAACACCCTTCTTTTATTTTAAATTGAATGCATTTTGCGACACAATACAAGTCTTTGATTGATTTCAATTCTGAACGATTTAGAAACAGAAAAATAGTTACAAGGAATATTTAAAGAAACAAAGGATATCATTTTGCAATCCGACAACTTTACCATTTTACATTGAGAGGTGTTGTTTCTTGTTTGTTCTATTTATTCATAAATATTTGTTTATTGATTTACAATGATTGATTTATATTTACATTAGGAATATATTAATCTGAAAAACAATTTGAATTTGTAATTTATTTTAATTGTTAAATATCAAATTAAATATATGGATTAAAGTATAGAGATAATTCAACATGGAAAAATAGTACTTTCGTAGTGTTGAATAATTAATTTAAATTTATGAAAATTTCATTTTGTTTTCTAAAATTATTCTGAAATCAAAAATGATTAATTCTATTGTTAAAACTTAGAAAATTTCTTATTAAAGTCAATTAACTGTAAAATTTAAATTGATTTTTAAAAAAACAATCATGCCTTTTGTGTTATAAATAAGAGCAATACATAAATTTATAAAAATTTCTAAACATATCTTTAGTTTTCAAGAGTTTTTCTTATGAGTTAAATTATTCAAATAATATAACAGATTAAAAAAATAATTTCGGAAATTAATAAATTTGTTTTATTTCAAAATTTAAATTTTAAACAACTTGTTTTAAATTGTTCATAATTTATAAAATTAAATGATAAATTAAATCGTTTTTATTTCACTTTGATTTAATTTAAATTTTTAGAAAAAAGTATCAAAAAATATGAGACATGAATAATATTGCAAGGTTTATTATTTTTTAAATGTCGCATTCAATCGTATAAATCATTAAAAAGTACATTTTGCGCAATCAATCAAAGAGTATAGCATTATAGCAAAGCAAAGGGCACAATGGAAGTTATAACTCTAGTGTAACGCCCTCAACAAGTTCCAAATACATGAATAGTAACTCTACATTCGAGATATACGTGAACAATGAAACGTAAACAATGGATATCTATAAATTAATCATAGATATGTAAACGTACCTAATAATATTTTCTGAAGCTTGGATATATAAATTATTATGTAGATACTGTTTTCGTTTGTTCTATAAATTTCACACAACGTTGTTTTGTGTATTATAGCTCAGCTATACATTTGTTGTTAATTTTAAGAGCTTTTTAAATAACTAAAATAATATTTCTTGAAACCTAAATGGAGTTAACCTGTGCTAGAAAATTAAAAAGAGAGAAAATTTAACATTTTAACATTTTATCTTGCATATTGTGAACGTAAAATTTAAAATGCAAATAGACATGATAAAAATGAAGTATTGGTTAGTTTAAGAGAGTTAAAAGTACGTTATTTTACAAAAGTAGTTGGTGCGGTTTTAAGTAAGATTAGGCAAGTGCATAGTTGGTGTTACCGTATTAGTATACGCTAGTTATAAATATCAGGAAACGGGCTCTAAATTGTTACGTTAATTTAGAATTTGCAATTTCACGGCACGTCGACGGTCGGGAATCGTCGACAACGAAACCACAGAGCACTTCGCACATCTGCACGACAATATAATTAGGGAGTTTAATTAGCGAACGAAATACATGTTCTCTATCATAATATTTGTGCAGGGCGCTGTAAAACTGCTGGGCTGCTGCGTTATGCCGCAGGCTTGCATATACCACACTGCGCACTGCGTTTATTGCAGCTTTGGGATTATACGAACATGCATATATGAAAAGCATATTTTACCGCATCTCATCTACATCATTCTTAAATATTTTTCACTTACATATTCTACAACACTGAAACAACGAAATGCGAATATACTTAAAACTAATCTAAATCTCGTTCACATAAATTTCAAATTAATAAGTACAAAAAGTTTCAAATAAAGTAAAATCTACAGAATAAATTAAATAATTTTCCATCTAAGAAATACTTATATATTATTTTAGCAAATGTGATATTTTTTTACGACTTTAAAACGAAAGAATAAAGAGAAATGAAAACAAGTTGTTATTTTAAATTAGTACGGAAATTCGTTGTAGATTTGTTTAAAACTCAAAAACTGTGATGAGTACACCACAGCATTATGAACCTTTTGTGCCAGTGTTTTAAGGGCCACATGTGAAGTGTGAGGATAAGGGCGTCTAAGCGGAAGAGGTTAAATAAGGCGTGCGAAGGCAAGGCGTCGTGAAGTTCTGCCATAGATATCAACTTCTTCTAGATTTTCATTACAACATATTTTATTTTCTAAATGAAAATCACAATTAATATTGCCGAAATATCATTTAATAAAATATATTTCTAAGCGATCTAGAAAACTTAATTATCCGAATTTTTTAATATTTTTAATCGGTTTTGTGATTATATACTGATTTTTGTCTTTTTTAAAATAAAACATTGTTTAATAAATAAATAATGTTTTGAAATATTGTAATATTATTTCTTTTTTAGTTGAGTATTTTTTGCAATCAAATTGTTAATATTCTAAATATCGTTATTCTAGTTTTATGTAAAAACTTTGGTGTTTGCCCGTCAATCTTGAAATATATGAAATATTTATAGGAGAAATAAAATTTTATTCTAGAAATAAGATTATATTATCAATAGAAGCTACTTGTGCTTTCATCATCCATTATCGACATGTTTGTGGTAGAGTGGTCGCGCGGGGTTCTGTTGTCCAAACACACTCGACGCTGGCTTGACCGCGGGCGACGATGAAGAAAATTGCCGGACCTAATCGACGTTCGACGTCCCGACGCTCTGACGCGACGACGAAGGCAGCAACAGTGGCCACAACTGTTCGTACGTTCGCGGCTCTTTAACTAAGCTTTGCCAGTTCGTTAACTCAACCATTCCCGCCTTCTAACGTTTTGCTACCATTTGGTAATCTACAATAATATGGTTATCCTTTAATTGGAATAATTTCTCAATATTAAATATTTGACTTTAATTTATTTATTTCTAAAACTCGTTTCTAAGAACAAATTACACTTTTTTTAAATAATATATTGTACAAGATATTTTCTTCGATAGTAATAAACTCTGAAAATGTAAAAAATTATGTGTCAAAATTAAAAATAAGTAAAAGTTGTTGAAAAAAGTATTCTATTTGGTATATCTTGATTTTTATTTTCTAAAATTTGTAATGAATCAAGATTATCTGCATTTGCAGTAAGATTAAAAAGATAAACTTAGTAAATGATAGAATATTGTATATTTATGGGAATAATGTAAAATAGTAATATAAACGAGCAGTGAAGAAATAATTATTTAAGCTGTACTTTGTTTTTGTGTTGTGTAATATCAGCTTTAAGGTGTATAAATGCGAATATAACTAGCTTTCTCTCTGTCAAACCGTTATACTTTGTGTGTATAGTAACATACGAATGCAAGGGAGTCTTTGTGCAGACTTTTTTGTGGGTTTCTTCTCGTTATAACGTAAGTAATAAATCACATCAGATATAGCAACCGTGGTTTTTACTTTATACCGATGTTCTCTTTAATAAAAGTTCTCGTTTCGATTGCATTATACTATCTACCTCTAGCTGCAGAATCATTTTTTCAATTGCTTTTATATAAAGTACTTTCTTACTTGACGTTAGAAATTCTTTTTAAAATACCTATGGATAATTATTTTAAATACTCTTAGTTTATATTTCAAAATATTGTTACATCAATAATTTATTAACTATCAACTAATAAACTGAAGTAATTTTTTATTTAAAATAGAATAAAATGTATGAAGTATTTTTCATTATGAGAGCTAGAATAAGATTTTTTATTTGTTAGATACAAGTTAGTTAATAAAGAAGTGTCTGCTTATTATCTTTGATACTGATGTCAAAATATATATATCTAGATAGATTTTTGAGCAAATTTTGAACAACTTTGAACATAAAAATTTGCATTTTACCATAAAATAAAAGATTAAATTAATTGCTACTTATAATGCTTTAAAGTATACTAAAATTCCAATTAAAATAAAATAATATTTATTTTGAAGTCCCTCAATTTACACAAAATATGAATTCCATGTAGATTTCTTTTACTCGAACGAAAATTGCGTAAATAGAATCTAAAAGTACAATAGAAAAATTATTGGAAATAAATACTGGTAAAAGATACAGAAATAATAATAATATTTTAAAGCTAGAAATGTTAATGCAATGTTAAAACCGTGTTAAAGAAGATTTTTTACCATTTTCACTTCGCGTTATATAAAAATTACTTTAAAAGAAGATTGAGTGAAAATATATTTCTTACCTTTAAATTTAAATAAGGTACTTTAATTTTGTTAAGATGAAATTTAGAATAATGGCCTTACCTTTACTATATTATACATATAGTGGCTTTGAAAATATAAGATTATTCTGAGATTGATTTCTGGTTTTGAGTAGATGTAAAGAAACCGAGATGCAGATATTGTACTTGAATATGTTGGAATTCTGTATTCCTGGAATTACGTATAGTGTAATTGAATGTAAGATAGACTATACATAAGATACCATTCGTTCAATTCAGTTGAAATCGAGTTGTGTTCGGTCGAAAGTAGCGCGCTGGAATAGAACGTGAGTCCCAGTACCAGTAATCCCTCTTTTGTTTATTCATTTTGTTTGCGTATTCCCGTTTTGCTGTTATTTCTACTGGCGTGCGCCTCACGACCGGGTTACATTTCTTAATATCATAAGCTTGTGTATTATTTATCTTATTTCGTTGAAATTATGTTTACCGATGCCTTTATTGTCTAACCTACCAGATGCTGCCCTTTAAACTCATACCGTTTATTCACTTTTATATTCAACATTTTTAAAATACACTCAATATTTATTTCGAATAAATTATATCATTTTGACGTGAATGATTCAAAGAAAGTTTCGATTACTACATTACATATTTACTTGTCTTGATATATTACAGATTTAAACTGGCTAGCGTTACTTTAATCGAATACTTCAAATTTATTGTTAGTCAGACACTAATCTATTAAAAAAATTATTATTTATTAGACTAGTTGTATGACTTCTTAATAAATAAGTTTCATATTTAAGATGAATTTAGTTCTTTCTATACCTAAAAATAAAATAAAAATTAATGTTGATTATATCTTCAGTTCAGATTTTGAGTTTGTTTTGTCACGTACCCTGCTTATAAGAATCAACCTTGACGTGGTAGCAGGGCTTAATTATTCTAATGTTTATTAGAATAAAACCAATGGATTCTTACTAGTTAGTAGTTAGTACTAACAAAGTATTTATTTTATTTTTGAATAATGTAGTATAATGCGATATTATAAAATTTTCAGCAATACTTTTTTCGTTTCTTGATATGTAGATTTGATTTTATGGACTTGAATTTAAATTCTTTACTTGTTTGGCATGCTAAGTTATTTTCCTAAAAAAATACTTTTTTACAGTGAAAATAATAAAAAAAAGAAATTCTAAAGAAAACGTAAATTGAAAATGTAGTAAGTAAGTTTGCAATTAAATATATATTATCAATGTAGGTTTCCGAATGGTGAACAAAATTCGTTGAGCCGTACTCCAAAATGTTAAATTGCAATAGTTACGCTTATTTGAAGCTCATTTTCCTCTTCATTTCATTGCGACAAAGTGGTTTCATGAGCCCGCTTTCACATTCCGTGCCAACTTCTTTATAAGGTGAATAAATCACACGGGGATGCCGGATGGTGGATGGTGGATGCAGGATAGTGGATGGTACCTCTGTTTAAGACGGTCTTCACACTGACACCGACACCGTGACTACTTATACTTGACTCCCTTGAAACTCGAAAACGACTTGGTTTTACTGTTTTTGGCATCTGGTTTTCTTTTTCATATGTTTCCGGCTATATATTAGCTTAACAGCTTAATGAAATATACATATAATTCATTTTATTATTTATTAAGATATCAACTGTTTAAAAAAACATTTTATGCACTTTGTTGCAGAAATCCACATTAAACTGAACTANAAACACAAAAACAAAAAGAAAATAAAGTAATTAAAAACGAATTTTAAGATAAGAATATATGATATTAAAAAACAATAACGAATAAAGAATAAATTAATCCTGCATCTTCCCACAAATGACTTTACCAAACCTGATCAAAGGAAAACTGCTCAAAAGCCTAACGATTATCTCTAACCATCATGATGGGGAAACCGCCAAGTGAAAGTCTTATAACCGTAAACAATAAGAGTTTAGTTTCCCTTATATATCAACTCTTATAATTTCGAACAGAACGTTATCCTTACGCCTAACACAATTTTCTTATCGATAGCAAACCCCTCTTTGCTTAGTGTATAAACAACACGCGAGAACAATGCAGGTATTTCTGATCAAATTTAAAACAAACAAGTTATTTTCAAGACGTGTTGAATATCATGTAGCCGCGGCTTTTTCTGAATTAAAAGTCACGAAGATGCGTAATATACAGGGCTGTATACTATATAATCGAAATGATATTGTGTACTTAAAATTTAGTGTTTATTTTATAAAAAAATATGTTATTATATTTTCAATTAAATAAAATACCACTCCCCTTGTTAGGAAGTTAAATTTTAATAATTCATTAAACAAATGAAACTAAGACATCCACTAAATGTAGTGAAAACTTTCTCTGATGAATGATTTCAAGATTAATTGAAAATTAATGACGAAGTAACAAAAACCTGACAAAAGCAGTTGTAAGTTTTTATAAATTTTTACGTTTCCATGAATTTAGAAATTAAAAGTAAACTATGTGTAAACATTTAACAGGTATAGATTGAAAACATTACATATAAGATTGAATACAAACTTTTGATAAATGAACTTTCAAATAATTAAGTTTGTTATTATTTCAAAATAATAAAATTCATATTATTCTGCAGCAGTGAAAAAGAGCACATTGAAATATTGATATCTCACCGTCTGGCGTGAATTATTTTTAATAATTCGCCAGTATGTGTGGGGTTGGATTTTTAATTAACTGACGGAATATTTGTAGACCATAGTTTTTAATTACGGACAAAGGAATCTACTCATCGCGGGAACCTCTGGCCACAGACGGTCAGCATTGTACAAACGATGCGAAAATCGTTTTGGGATTCCATTTTTTTTTATGGATACTTATTCAGTTTTTCTTAAATTTGAATTTATTTTGCGTAAAATTTATAACGTAAGCAAAACTTTTATATTTTAAGTGATTTGAATACTTATAAAATAATTTTATTTAAACAATTTACTGAGATTACAGCTTTAAATTTAAAATAAATCATACTATTCATATTAAAAAAAAATTTACTTAAAAAGAGTTTAATTGAAACAAGTATATTCTATGATTGTTTTAACAAATACTTGTAGGGAATTTATAATGATCCGTTGTGAAAGGCTTTGATATTTTAATTACAATACAATTGAACTGATGTAAAAATATGTAAAATAATTTTACGAGAGGTAACAAATACAGTTCGTTCACGTGAATGTGTCTGGCTCTCATAATTACTTTCATGCATATAAAATGTCGAAGCGCTTAAGTATCATATTATTTCGTAATTTCCGCCCGTTGGGACCCAACCCGCACGAATGGGGACGGGGGATTAACTCTTCTAAATTATTCCAGACGCATACAATCTATTATTTCGGTGAAGCAACACTCGCTTGTCGCTGGCAATCAATTTGCTATGTTAGCGTACCGTACATTTCGTATACAGTAGCGTATACTAACACGGTTCGCCTCAAAACGTTCTTTGTAACCAAACCGATGGAAGACTAAGAATTTTCGGGGCGCTCTTCCTTCAATTTACTTTTAAGCTGGTGAATTAGTTGCTTTATTGAATTCTAACTAACTATTCTGATATTTAATTTGTATTTAGTACAGGTTTAAATATTTTATCTATAAGAAAACAAAGAGAAATAAACAGTGTGCAATGTAAATATTTTGATGATTATAACAATTAAAAGCAGAAAAAACTTCATACTTAAAACCCGTATGTATAAGTGGTGTACCGTATGCATTTTTCCGCTTTCCTTGTTTTGTTGTTCTTTGTCTTCATTCGTTGTTTCCAGTTGCGTGGCGTTATTGTATGCGCCTTTTGTCTTCGTATTATCGGCCCGCTTAAAGTACGCGGTCTTTCGACTCGCATCACACATCTAGATAATTTTTTTGTCGCGGCACAATCTGACGGGGATATTGTTGTCTTACCCTTTTTTTGCTACTATATTCGCCCCTCTTTGCAATGACAACATCACGTCAGATAGCACATCCCCCACTTATCCTTCCTTGTCCTATCCTTTTTTCTGTTTATACATAAAAGTATTTCCAGCAGGCTTCGTATTGTTTTTCCCCAAAAAACAAGATTATGTTTTGTCAAGTGTCAATTACTTTCATCTATTTTTATTATTTCTGCTTTGATCTTTTGGTTTTCATTTTAAAAATATAATTTTTGATAACAAGAGCTGAGAAAATATTTCATTGAAAAAAAGTTTTATATTTTGTTTAAGAGAAAATTTGGTTCCTAAGTTGTTTATTTGTTTTGAGATGAAAATAAAAATTTATTACAATGTTGCGTTGAAACTGTATTGGAAAATAAGTTAATTTTGGATGTTGAAAGTTGAAAATTTAGATTCCTGGTATATGGGTAGGATGTGTGGTATAGGTAAACGGTATATGGTGCTGTATAGTGTAGTGTATAGTGTATATTTCATTGATTGCGCTGGCTGGCGTTGGGTTCAGGGAGCTGAGAGCCGAACGAGCAAGCGACACGCCCGCCTCTGCGTTGTCGTGTGCGGCTGGCGAGATGAGCGCAACATGAAACGTATAACGTAGCACGACTTCGTCTCATTCACGCTGCCGGCGGCCTAGTCCTGATCCCGCTCCTGAATTGTATCGTCGTTGTATCGGCCGTAGCGCGGTCGAGTGCAAGTGCTCACTGTCTCTGTACTAGCACTGGTACTGGTATCGGCACCAGCTCCGGTACTTTGGTTTAGTTTTTGCCCATCGTTCTGTACGTTTCGTTCTTTCTCTGTCGAGATCGGATCGGAGCGGCGTGCGCCTTCCCTGTTAGCTATTCTATTCTGTTCTGTTTCTGTACTGTACTGTACTAAGTGTGCGAGGGAGAGGGTGAATTGCCGTTGAGAGAAAGGGGGTGAAGAAGCGTAAAGGGAAACCCATTGACGGTGCAGTGGGGATTGCGGGGTGAGTTGACGTGCTTCTCGCTGGCACTGTGTTGTATCGCGTCGTGGCGTACCGAAGCTCGACTTTTGCTTAGCCAAATTGAACTAACTGAACATCGAAGTTGTGTTTTCTGAGAAGAAAGACAAGATCCGTCGGACAGTGGAAGAAGAGGACGGACACACCCACGTGACATGAGCAACACGCATCGGTTGCTGCATCTCCGTGAGTGTGTACCGCCGGCGGCCAAGCACCACGTGGAGTACATCATTGTACTTTGGTGCCGCTGAATTGTCGTGTGTTCGCGCGTGTACCCGTTATACAGTGCCGGTGACGACCGCAGCGTGACTGCCGGTTGCGGCGCATCCGTCGACGCAACAACAAACAACACAACACGAGCGCAAGCCCGCGCAAACCCAACACCCCGCCGCAACCCGTGCCACTCCGTAACAAGCAACCGTCGGCCCACTGACAGTTGTAAACATTGAGTTGTAAGCAAGCAACGTGTTGTGGCCGAAACAGAACGGAAAGTGCATCACCGTCACCATCACCCAACAACAAAGATCCGACGACAACTTTGCGAAAAGTTTTCAGTGCGAACGGGATCCGCAACCTATTGCCTTGGCTCCTTCACCGGTCCTCGTGGGCTACAGCCTCGTCGGCGTGTACCCCTGTGCCGTTTGGAAACCTCGTCGAGTGGCAAATTCTACCAACGCCTCGGCGCCGGCCACCTCTACAACTACATCAACAACAGCAAATAACAACAATTCTTGTAGCGTTTCGGCAAGCAGCACGATATTTCGCCGGCAGTGTGACGAGTGCCGGCCAGGCGCACCAATTCGTGCATCTCGCGTGGCAACCGCGGTACGAACTGCACCGTATCCTCCGCCAATTTATCCCGTGCATATTCAACAACAACAGCCTTTGCAGCAACATCAGCAACTACAACAACAGCATCATCAACAGCATTTACATATTCCTCAGCGTCATTTGGTGGCCGGCGTCTCAACAAATCCAATTCAGTCACAACAGACACTAGATACCTCATCCATATCAAGTTGTCGTTGCCGTGCTAGTGAACAACAAACATCAACGAATTCAAATCTACCTGTGCGTGGTGATAATTCTAACAGCGTCGGAGTGCCCGTCGCTGTGCCGGTGCCGGTTCCCGTGGCTCCTGTCGCGGCTGTTCCTGTTGCAGTGGCCGCAACGTCCAGCACCGCCACACCGATGCTCTTCGTGCCGTTTTCCGTGCCAAGTTTCGCGCCACCCATGACTGGCGCGGCGTTGCAAAACGCCAGCAATTGTAGCCCGTCTAGTGGCTCCACCGTAAAGGTAAACAAAACAACAAACAAATTATTTATTTCTTAGGAATTCACAACATGCGTTTATTTTTTCAAAAAAAAAAAAAAATCTGCTTCAATATAACATGTATGCGGCGTTAAAAACTTTTATATCTTAATTGAAATAAAGCTGATTATATTCCTTAATATATCAATTTATATCAAGTTCAATTACTCGAGAATTCGATACGGAAGAGATCGCGTCAAACGATTTTCCACACGTAAAGTATCGCTTTAAAAATCCCTAAATTACTATGTGATAAATAACAACGATCCTCGAATTAATGTGGTAGATGTATGTTCTTCTACATTTATATGATTGTCTCACGCTAGATGGCAGCTATGTTAATTAGTATTCGTTTGTTTTGATTAACATATCAGAGTGCAATGTATATCGCAAATCGTCTCTACCTCGTCTTGTTTTGAATTTTGACCCAATTAAATTATGACGTGTTGTAAGGTCGTTTGATGCGCATAGAACAGAAAACACATTGCAGATATGTCACACACGCGATTCAATAAACAAATGTACTATACGATAATCGTTAACCATGTCAGTTATTTGAATTAACAGTTCAATATATAAACGATTCCTTCATGCACTGGTGAGCAGAAAGTTATAACATAGGCTGCACACCAGATCGAAATTATTGTAAATATGGATGTATAGTTGTGCACTTAAAATAATGAGATAATAACAGGAAAATTATCTACTAAACTCATTAAAACTTCGATGCATTTACAGATTATTAGCTGTAAAAAAGTTTTCCATCTGAAAATATGCAATAAACTCCATGTAAAATTCATAAGAATAAAAAATTTGAAGCAGGCACCTTTTTCATTTCTTTAATTTGAAATATATCACGATGTGATTTTTTCATGATATACGCATATATGCGCATACCCTCTTACAATGGTCGCCTACCGTTGCTATCTTGAGTTATGTTTGCACAGAATTCATATTTATATTCTCCCGGTTTTGTGGTCTGCATGTAAATGATGCCATGACACGGTGTTACCCTATGTCTGGTATATACCTTACGCTATATACTCTCATCTTCACTAGGAGTTGAACTGCATTTCTATAACTTATAAAATCTACTATTTTCGAATGCATCATTGCAATTTTTACTGTGAAGTTAGGATTTAAGAATATGGGAGGTATTTGTTTTCGTATTGTAGAAGTGATATCAATGCTGATATCTTATTTTCTT
>CM008231.1:2136326-2147013 GCA_002278615.1 Pogonus chalceus | reverse complement strand
TTTATTTCATTCCAACTAACTTCATTTATAGTATGTCTTAATAAATATTAGGATCGTTCTATAAATTATTTCATTGTTTTATATTGATTAACATTATGTGTAACGATAAATGCACAGTTTGGAATTAAATCATTTCTATAAGTTTTAGAAACGTTTCAAAGTTAACAAAATGCTACTAAAAATGATTGAAATATTAAGATGGTAATAAAAACGGAGACAAATCTATTCGAAATTGTAAAAAATATTGAATATTTATTGGAAATTTAGTAGCATTATCGCGTCGCAAAAAAAGTAAATTAACTGTTAATGGATAATTAGTAGTTGATTTCTAATACTTTGATTTTATTGCTTTATCGATTCTAGTCTGTAACTATGTAAATGGTAGTTTGAAACATAAAAACAAGCAATTGTAATGAAAGAGATTTTACATATCCATTAAAATCGTACATATGGACATTGTACATAAGAACAAAAAAGAAACTAATTTCCGTACTCATTAAATCAAAGTGTAAAACGAGAATTGTTATAACGTGCTTTGAAATACCAATTAACTATATATTTTATGCGTTTCTATGCACTTTTATGATGGTTATAGTAATAGTTAGACAAATTGCTTAGTTGCATGTAAAATAAGTTTGGCCGTGTGATTAATAACGTAACTAATCAAGCGGTTCAGTGATTTCAATTAATTTTGATTTGTCTGGTTCTGTGTAAGCTATGTTGATGAGTATTTACTTAGGTATCGTCGCACAGAACTTCAGCGTATCCGTCGTCCGCTCACCCTACATGCCGCCCTAACTCCCTTAGAACTCTACCAGACTCTTTCGTCCATTTTCCTACTGTATGCGTGTACCGCTTAGTGAGTTTTCTGCAGCGAAACTTCTTCCCGAGCGAAAAACTTTCCAAATAAAAAAGGGTCACATTTTAAAGGGAACATATTTTTTTATAATGATATTAATTAGTACATCTTAACTGAGTTTAAAATTTGATTGTTAGATATTTAATGAATTTATGCACAAGATATTCCAACAGGGTATGAAAGTTGTAAAGGGAAAAGTTTTTAAAACAAGTTTAGAGATGAATACTTAGTTTGGATGCAATTACTTTCTTTACCTTACTACTATTTTGGAACAGGGAGAAATTATAATTGGCCTTAAATTGGATCTTGTCTATGAAATAAGGTGTTGAAGTTTAACTAATTTTTGTGGTTTCTTTAATAATTTATTATGAAGAAATACTTTAGACTTAGACAAATCTGTCTTATAATTTTAATTTAACCCTAAAAATTTAATTTAATTTAATACTACTTTTAATTTGAATAAACTTGAGTAAAAGATTGTACGAAATGGAATTGCAGAAAATACGGAGATATTTCAGGAAAAAGTCAAAAGCCTAAAGTCGGAAGATTGTTACAAGTAGATGATAAACGAAGACATGAGTAAGACACATTGAGGGGCTTGAGGACGTCTACGCGATGCGACGCGACGAACTAACAAGCTAATTACAGCTCACAACCCTTCTTGACGATGGCGATATATACGTGCAAATGGTGGTTTGGTTGGGCAAGGGCCTTGCTTTACCGTTTTGTACCGTACCGTGCCGTACCGTTTCAGTTTCGTTCTATTCCATTCCATGTTGTACTGTACCGTGACGTTTAGGCGCGCCCTTTGTCCTGACCGAGCCGTGGTCGCGGCCGCTTGCAGTCGAACGAGCTGTAATCTGATTAATCCTACAAAGTAATAATTTCCGGCCAGCTCGACACCCTACCAATGGTCGTCTGAATATGTAACCACTCTTACCCGATCGAAATATATCGTTAAACACATATCGTGTTCCCACGCATTCGCCACCCACCAATACGGACGGAATTCACTGATCTTAATACATTATGCTTTACCGTCAACTCTAAAATTTTTATCAATCTCAAAAAATATTTATTAATATACGAACAAAGAGATTAAACTGTTGTAGTAGAATAATAATAACAATACAATAGAAATATAAAGAGAAAGGAACATTCAAAACGAAACTGAACCTCGAGTAAGTCATATTCAGCCGCAGTAGTTTAAGGCTTAATTAGTTATTAGATTAAAGTTTGGTCAAGTTTAGTCTTTAGCTTTAGTATAGACCAAGTATGGCATTCAACCCTAGGCGACGTCGTCTTGCAAAAAAGCGCCAGTGGGTTTCTGTCCATGAATTGTGGCACTTGTACTGTTCGCCAGAAAACCACACAAAGCAAGCAGGGATGTACTGCACGGATGACAAAAACTGTCAGACAAGAAACAACGTTTATGCTTCGGGATATATGGCCTATGGTTCAGTAGGCAAGCCGGTCGGAGCCGGAGCCGTTGCCGGCCAGCGATGAAACACCATTGGATTTGCACTGTGTGCTATCTCTTATATGACCACGATTCGATTCTTGCAGCTTTCACTAAACTGCAGAGTTTAATACTCCAATCAGAAAAATTAATTAAAAACCTAATAGTTTAGTTTTCAAAATGTAGTTAGCCTTTGATACCCAAACAAATTATTTTCAATGATCTATAAAATATTTAATTAAACTAAGTAATGATTCCATGAAAAAACCGTGGATAAAGTACTTTAAAAACACGCTTTGTTATATGACTAGATTGTAAAATATATTTCAATGTGTGTTTAAATTAAAAACTACTTTTGAAAAACGATACACACATGTTTTATTAGATAAATTGTTAAACATGCCCTAGATACAACGTCATTTGATCATACAATCGGAATAATTCAACTCGCACGTAAAATATAAAAACCCATTTTGTATTTTGGTTTCATTTTCTGTTTTAATATCCGCAACAGTAAACAAAAGCATCGAAAATTTAAATAAAAACTCATTTTAATAGAAATTGTTACATTTTACAAAGCTTTTAGTAAAATAATATTACCTAATAGAATCAAATCATTGGAAATTTTCAACATATTTTATAAATGTGATAAAACAGTTTTAAAAAATGTTTTCTGTATCTCTTTGATTTTAAATTTCCCATTGGTCATCATATTCATTATAAATATTGAAAAATGGTGAATTATTGTTTATTTAACGTTCAAATATTCGAAAAAATAAATTTTAATTTTGTTAATTTAAAAGCGTTTATAGAATTTCATAAAAAATATATTTTCCGCTAATAATATCGATTTATTTAATAAATCTATATTTTTTTTTTTCGTCTTTTTCCTAAATTATTGTTTTGTTAATATCAAATATCTAAGATAAACTTTGACTTATGAAAATTGTCTAAGTCTCCATAAAAATGTTATGCTTTCAATTAATTTTTATAATGAGATAAAAAAATAAAAAATAATATGAAATTAAAGTTGTATGCAGAAAGTAAGTATCGAAGGGAAGTTTTTTGCCGCATTGAACTTCACAACATAAACAATTCATAACAAAATGGCTGCTCTAGTTTCCATATGATCTAGGACGCTTGTCTAAGCAGTGTGTCGCAACACCAAACTACAGACGAAACTGCGGTTGTGTGACCACGTCCTCTGAGTCCAGCTTTCTGGCCAGCGAATCTCTTGCTATAATACTGTACGTCACGCTCGCTGTTTATGATTGGTTCTTGCGGAGAAACGTGCAGCCGTGTTGTGTGCAGGAAATATTACTTTGGATGCTGAATACTAGAAATACATGCTGCAGATTTTCCAGGGTCTAAATTCTGCAATCGTTTCTGCATTAGTTTTTGTACATGTTCTATGGAAACAGCAAAAATTTAAAAGATGTTTCCATAATCGGAACCCCGCTGTTTGTGTGCAGTTGTTCTTTTTGTATTGAAATCGCGTTGATCGCTGAAACTCGTCGGGATTTGATAAAAACAAAAATCGTTTTTATTTTCTGCATCAAATGCAGCTTAAGTTTTGTTTTTAAAATGCTAAAATATATTGTTTTCGGTTTGTTAGCTAAAGTTTACTTTGATTTCAAACTTCGAAATCCAATAAAAAAAACTGATTTGTTCATCATACGACTTTCTCTATTACATTTCAACAACTTTACCCTTCAAATTTATTTCAAATTCTCAAATGTATTCAATTTTTAAACAAAATATTTAAAGCTAAATATATAAATATTTAAAAAATATAATCACAATAACAAAAAATTATAAATAAACCGTAACGATGGAGACAGAAAAATAAAATTATATTCATTTCTAAATTCTGTAATTTTTCCGTTTTTATTTTATATGCGAAATATAGGAAATTAAATCCAAATTTTTTTTTTTTTATTTTATTTCTAAAACAAAACATCACCTGTTCATATATCCGTTGATTTGTACATTAAAGGATAAACAGCGTAACTGATGTCTAGACATATTCACGGTTGAAGTTGTTGGAGTGAGGATTAAATATGCGCCCGAATATTTAGTGTTCCGCGTTAAAAGTATTCAGTAAAGTAATCATTCGTTGCGATACGTATAAAACAGGAATTTATAAAATATTAAAATTTTTATATAAACCTAAAATACAGGATTAAACAAATAGGAAGGACACGAATTTACATAACACGAAAATGTTATGCACAAATCCCGCTTAGATTTCCCATCTGATAACTATTGTAATTGGATAACTATATCATCGGTCATAGCTCAGTACATCAAAACACCTACATACAATGGGCATTTATGAATATTACAACGGATTATTCGGATTCAATATTGAACGTTCTAAAAGCATCCCTAATGTGTTCGTAAAATGAATCCATTGCAATGCGTAATACGTCAAATAATTCACAGATCACAGAACATAGATGAAGATTAACGATCATGTTAAAAAATTACGTTTTATATTGCAACTATTGTTTCATTCTTTTTGCATTTTTAACGATTTGTTTTTATAAAATTAGTTTAAACAATATTTTGTTTATTTTATTTATTGTTAAATTATATTTCATATACGCAATATTTCATGTTTTAAAAAAAATGTTAAATTATGAGTAAGTTATTCAAAAGAGATAATTTTGTCAAATATTTATTTCCTGTAATCGCAATTTCCGTTTTATGTATGAAAATAACAGAATTTGTTATTAATGTAAAAGTCTTGAGTTTAAACAATATTTTGTTTATTTTATTTATTGTTTAACTGTTTTATATCCGTTTTACTTTGTAAAAAAATATTTTAATAAGATTCAAAATATTGATGCTGCAGAGAGTTGAGAAACAAAATGGAGCGCTATAATTATTAATTATTTTAATAGGTGTTAAATATGAATATCCGGAATATTTAAAGTTTTTTATTTGAAAAATTGTAAACAAACAAAAAATAATGTTAAACGATGGGTTAGTTACGCAAAAAAAGCGATATTTTTGTCAAAAAATTATTTTTCGTATTCGCAAAATCCGTTTTATATATGGAAGAAACAAAATTAACTATTAACGTAAATTTCTTGGGTTTAAACAATATTTTGTTTATTTTATTTATTGTTTAAATATTTTTGATATAGGCATTTTTTTATTAAAAAAAAAAAAAAACATTTCAATTATATTAACAATTTGATGCTGCGAAGAGTTGGAACGCTCGTAATATCTTTTATCCGAAATATTAGAAGCTTTTTATACGAAAAATTTTAAACAAACAAAAATAATAATGTCAAATTAAAAGTCAAAAATGTATTTTCCGTAATCACTATTTTCTTCTTACGTTGATTTAAGTTTTTTTTTTTTAAATCTTCCCCTTTCGATATAAACTAAGCAGGATTAGCTTTTAATATAAACGTCTTGGGTTCGATTTCTTTTATCGGTATTGCTTTATTTTTCTTGAAAACTGGTTTGATAACTACACTGGAATATTATAAATGATATAATCTTAATTTTGATCTACTTTTATTATTATAATTTCCTGGTATTAAATTTAACAAAGATATTATAGTTAAATTATCCGTGTTCCATATGTGAAATAGAAAATATATAATGAATGGTGTAGATAATCGCTAATGAATTTTTCCAGGTTTATCTACCATTGTTAGGTTCATGAAGATCTTTGTTTAACGTGAAACCAGACACGTTCGCAGGCACCCCCGCTGGCAAATTAGCGATGGTGGCCACTCAAATAACTGAATTATCCCCGGGCTCTTTTGGTTTTAATTCCAGTGCAGCATTGAACAACAGTAGTGTTGAACCTGAGTGCGTGTATCGATTTAATGTCCATGACTAGTGTCAGCTTACTGTCTGCATTTATTCTGACTTTTGTTGGAATAGCCGTAGAAATCATTTTTCTTTGTTAATCACTCAAGATTATTCAACTTGTCTGGCTTATATCAAATATCATGGCAATCTAAAATTATTTTTATAAATATATTTCAAGGAGTTTAAATGAAACGTGAGATAGTTGTATTTTAAAATTAATAATAATATAAACGATTGTGAGAAAAGTATTGAAAGTGCTTCCGTTTGAGAATCCTTAAACAGGAAAATAATGTTGTTGAAATTAAAGAGACTGAAGACTTAATATATAAGTAATTGTTTAGAAGTTTGTTGTAATTTCAATGAAACGAAACGAAATTTAGTATTATAGGTGAAGCGCGGGCAACAAAGAAATTACGGAAATAAAATAAAGACGGCGTCAAAGTTTTGTGTAGAAATTTTGCAGTTGGTGAAATTTATCTCTCGGCAGCAATTAATCGCAAAGTTTGTGAATGATTGTAAAGATGTATTTCCGGCGTGCATAAAACATGAAAGCGTCGTGTAGTGAGGCTAAAATGAGCTTCGAACAATGTTCCACAATTTCTTGCATATTTAATCTAAATGAAACGGTTACATAGATCGGCCAACGGACCGACCATCCAAATTGCGATCTGAAAATGGGGGTCGAGACTTCTACATTTTGCTTTGCTTAGATATTTATGAACTTTAAAAGGGAATAAATTAAAATATATTGGCATTAATTATCTGATTACGGCGGCTTTGCGCGCCCTTCTTCTTGTGGCCCTTTGTGCGGGCGTATCCACGACCAAGACCAAGACGAGCGTTCCAACACCTCAAACTTCTCTCCGCCTACCAACTGCCTTCACTCATGATTTAGTGTTATTTATTAATAAGTGTTTCATTACAAGAACTCGGTTCGTACGCTGGTTTATTAATGACCCCGGCCTCGAAGCCGGAAACCAGTTTTCTCAGACGCCTACATCAACATACATACATTTATACACACGAATACACGTTATCCAACGTCTTAGCGCCTTAGCACCCTTATACCGATTACCTACAAACACCTTATAATCATACTCAAATGGAATTCATTTTCTACCTTACTTTATATATTGCTACTTTTATATTTCTTTACACGCCAATTTTTATCTTACTTCATACAAATACAACTTCATAATTTTTGAATTTCATTAACTTTCATTATAATTCCCGCAGTTTAACGATTTACTTACTACTATATTAAAATAAATCTATTTTATACTTAAAACAAAATCAATTTTAAGTGGTAGACAATAATTCTATTTTCAATTTGTTTGATACATAACGCGCAAAATAAGAGAATGAGATAAATTAACTTCAAATAAACATAAACGTGGATGAGTAAGATGAAAACGAAAACAAGAAAAATTGATGATCGTAATTTTATTATTTGCAAGTAGTGACTGGCAGTAAAGAGTCAATGAAGTGCAGAAGAAGAAGTCATAGCTATTGCATAGTGAGCGACAGGTTACCAATTACAGGTCGAGTAACATCTGCCATCTGCGTCGAGGGATCGTATCCAGCACACAGCGGAAATGGAATATGGAAATGTGTTTAGTTGCAGCTGAAAGAATCCACTTGGAAATAAAATACCCGCGGCGTCGACGTCGGGACGGCATTGGTATTGTCGTCTTCCGTATCGTCAACACTCTACAATCATAGGCACTAGAACTTTCTAGGGAAATACGAATATTACCCTTCTGTGTTTAAACTATGCAATTGCACATGTTATCTTTTTATTTCTTCTGTTAGAATATCATCATGTTTTTAAATGTTTGTTTAAAGTTACCAAATTAAAAAAATCTAAATGCAAATTTTTCATGTTTTCGTAATTTTACTCATTAGAATATTTTAATTCAACGTTGTTCCATTTAAATATAAATAAAATTATAAGGTTGTCGCTACAACTGGAAAATAATTATTTTTTTATCTCACGGGGGTACGCGATATGATCAATTATGAAGTGCATGAAATGATAAATAGGGAACACGGCGAGATTTATATGATCGGAATATTGCAGGGGGCACGCAAATAAATTTTACATGATTTCATTTATTTGGAAATAAACGAAGTGTTCAAAAAGAGAATATTATAAATCTTAATTTTCGTGACGCTTTTAAATAATTTTTTTTCAAATATTTTTGTAAATTAATATATTCAAACACTTACAAAAATAAATAATATATAAAGAACGTAGATTTAACTATAAGCTGTTTAGTTCAAATAGAATTATTGTCTATTACTAAAATGTGTTTAACAGAAAATTTATTTTAACTGCAAGAAGTGTTCAATGATAGAAAAACAATTCCATGTGGTATAGATTTCGCGGTAGACGGATATTTTAACTAATTATAATTAATAATAAAGCAAAGAATATTTAATAATGTGTTAGATTTTGATTAAATTTAATTTACAAAAGAAAAGCGCAACTTATAATAATAAATTTCACGAATTGTATATTTTAAATTTGTATGAAATTAAATTATCCAGAAAAAAGCTTTGTAAAGACATAAATTTGTTACATGTTAATGTGCAGATAAATTTGAATAATACCGATTTTATCAAATTTCTAAACAGATTAGCCATACTTGCTTACAATGTGAATATGTCTGTAGCAGTTACGTACATAAACTCCTCGTTTATACGATCAATGTGACATTTTAGGTTAATGCTTGAAGCTTGGACATCAAAGGCTAAATTCTACATGTTTGTAAAACTAACCCAACAACAAATTTGAAACGTCTGTATATGAAAGAGGAAATAAATACCATCAATATGATAAAAACTTGTTTGTTGACATGAGGAAATTTAAGTTTATATTAAAATCAGAAAAATTGTTTTACATTCAAGGGTGCAATGCAAATAAAATCAGATGCAGTGAAGTACCTATCGTAGTATTAAACAGGACAAAACTGTTTAACAAGTGAACAAGACGAAGAAATAAAATAAAGTTAAAGAAGAAGGGTAGATTCAGAATCAGTAATTGAATAAAACAATGGGTGAACATTCGCAAAACGAAGTCGTCATAGTCGGGTGCGTTTTGAGCAAACGACTCACAGTTATTGATATTCCCAACACTTGAGAATGCAATCTAATTATTCCGCAGGGATATTAGTCCTTTTCCGTGGCATTTACCATTGGCAGAACAAAGATAGGCGTATTCGTGAATGGTGATAAAGAGCGTACAAGAGGCAAAGAGCATCTTGATTGCAGTATTCAGTTTGTCAACTAGTAGCTCGAGTGTTTCCGTCTCGTGCTGTGTCGCGTCTATTGGAACAATTACATTGCATTCGCGATATGCAACTAAACCTAGGAAACTAACTGTTTATGAATGTATAACGTAATATCGGGTACAGATATAGATACTATTACTACTACTATGTTTCGACCACGTGATAATAAGACGTACTATTAATACTATCCAACTATTACACCATCATTTTATTCATAATATTTCGCAATTTTCGGTAAAACGCGGGATATAATATATAAATACTTAAATATAATATATAATAATAAAAACAACAAAAATATTTTTTAAACATGTTTTTTTTATATAGAATGTCTACTAAACCCAGTATTTTTCTCATATCTCTTAGTAATGTTTGTCCTATGCTAAGAGACTACGTCTCTTAAGTTACTCGCGTTACTAACGGCCCACTTGAATTAGGTCAAATATGTATATCGCTTAATATTTTGTCAATTATCCTAAAAAAAATGCACACAAACAAAATATACGAATTAAAAAAGCATTTATAAATAAAAATTCAGCCATCTTGTGCATGATAATGTTGGCCCAGTTTATAATAGGACCCCGGATAAGTTGTCTGGGCCACTATACACCAAGTTTGGTCAGATACTCAGTAAATGATGAATGGAAATCCTAAATAAAATATGGAAGAAAACTTAAAAACTAGACATGTTAGAAAAAAATGCAATGTTTCTTCATTTTCAGAATTTCAGATTAATAATACAGCTTTCCATTCATGATATGAAAATCCAAATTATTTATCCCTTTGGATGATTTGTCTTCTTTGTTAAATATCCAATTTAATAATTCCATTTGATAATTTTACTTTCCTTGTTTGAAACTCAGTTTGATGTAGTTATTGGTAAATTAGGGCTGTTATAAAAAATATTAATTACCTTAAAAACTAGACATACATAAAAATAAAATTCAGTTTATTTAGATCCTTCGATAATTTCTCTCGTAGCTACAGATTCAGGTAAATCAACTCCGTAATTGTAGATTATTTTGAAATATATTTCATTTTTTATCGTTAAGTGGCTACACATTTATATTACAATTTTACCGGCCACTATACGTCCTATAAAAAAAACAGGAGTTACAACAAATAATATTAATTTCCGACTGAAATAATACTTACTTTAAATAAATAACTTTGAAAAAAATTAAACACATTATTTTATATTTAAGAAAATCTAGAAAAAAATTTAAAAATATATATCTTGGA
>CM008231.1:2109429-2120393 GCA_002278615.1 Pogonus chalceus | reverse complement strand
ATATATATGAATTTATTTTAATTGTTTAATTAGCAAGGCTACATTGTTGTGTTAAATTTTTGTTTTATTCAATATTTATATTAAATGTAGCAAGCCTGGATAAAACAAAATTATTTTATTTTTGAATAATAAAAATAAAACAGATGCAAGAAATAAATAAAACTCAAAGGTTTATTAAAAAAGTAAACAATAAATTTGTATATGTAAATATGATCATATTTATTTTTGCAAAATTGAATAATTAAAAGAACTTTTATTCAACAATAAAACGTTTTTAAATACAATAAATGTATTCTATTGTGCGAATAAATAAATAAAAAGCAAAATTTTCAATTGTTTTAAATTAAAATTCCATATATGTAGGTGTTTTTTATTTTATTGGTATTGAAATTCTACCTATCAGTTATTTTGAAGTAAATTTTTCAATGCAAAAAGTTTGATTAATATACGCATTCAAATATTAAAATTGTAAAAAATTTAAAATAAAAATCCAAGCTTCAATCAATCTTTTGCTTTAGGCGTCTCATACGTACCGTTGTTGTTTATTTTAATTAAAATTTCCTTGATAATTAATGATAAATTATTTAAACTACGTAGTGGAAATTTGCATTCTTTAGAATTTTTATTTTTCATTATGCAAGTATTTAAAATTTTATTAAAATATCTTTATATTAAAATTCACCTTGCCTTTTGCACATTTTTGCTGGAATACATATAAAAAATGTTTCTGAAAATGTAGTTATATAAAATGATATAAACAGTAAGTAAACATTTTATTTATTTATTGGAATTATAAAAAAAAAAGAAATAAAAAAGTAGTTTGTCACAAAAGAAACGCTGCAGAAAAGATAAACAACTATTGTACCGTATATAACTGCGCATATTTATATGATAAACACAAAAGTGTATGTACTTCTCTACAAAGAATTGCAGAAAATTTTATAAGTATTCCTACTTGGAAAAATATCTCAATAAAAAGAAGTTTTTTTCGATACTGCAATTCATGAAAGTTAAAAATATTTTATTTTTATTTTATTTAATTAGTTACATTTTTCATTCTCTGTGGAAACTAAACTTTGTTTAGGAAACAAAAATTCTTTTTAACTTACGAATTAAAAAAGTTTAAACTTGCTAATAATTTCCTATTTTCAAAGTTACAATTTTTAATTCATATCTTCGTGTTCGTGTTTCATGTTCTTGTTATTTACTTTTTTTAGTTGTTTATGCTCTAGTTTTTTATTTTTATTTTAGCGTTTTATTTATTTGCATGTGCTTTTTAATAAAAAGCGCTATTATTGTCATTTATATTTCATTTAACGATGTTCTCTTTTGAAATAATGTAATTTTTTACTTAGAATAACACTTATTTTTTTAATATTTAAGCATACTAACTAATGTGCTTATTTATTGAACATATATATGATTGAAAGGATATTAATTAAATATTTTTCAATTAAATATATAAAATAAAACTGCTGGTGACATTATTATTAATTTAAAAAAATGTAGTGTATCTGTCAGTGACTCAAACTAATTAAGAAAATAAGAAAAATCCTTTGATTGAAAAGATGTGATTATATAAAATAAATTTAAATTGAATTTTATTGGAAAGAGAAAGAAGTTGTATATTCCTGAGAAATAGGAAAAGCTGTATACGATAAAAGACGCATTGCAAAAGCATTGCAGTGTCCGCATGTCTTAAGTTCCAGTAGTGACTTGTAGCCCTAAGAATACTCGAAGGATGGGATCGGCCAACAACTGGGTAGCAAAGCACGAGTAAAGAAGACAAACAAACACCCGCCTTTAAATATTTGACCAGCGAACTCCACTCCGTCAGGGAAAGTGTATGCCTGCCCCGGGCTCTAAACGGAATGGAAAATGAGCTCTCGTACCAACAGCAGCCTTCAAGAAGTTATGCAGATTGTATTTACTGAGTCGCAGCTGCTTCTTTGCGCTCAGCACATTGTTACTAGAACGAACACCCGAGGGTAATATCCTACCGATACTTTGTCATATTGTTCTGCTCTGTTGTGTTTCTTTACCTTTATGTCAATTTTAAATCGATTATTATTGATACTTAAGCTACTTAAATAATAATTGTTTTCCAATTTCATAGCCTACCCATATAAACTATAAGTTATTCATTGAATTACCAGCTTCTTTCATCATTTATTTTATACATCATACTACGTCCCCAATTCTCATATAGAATAGATAGGTATATATGTATATAGCAACGTAATTCAGTCAGTAAAGTCGGTTCCAAACCGCTGCACCGTAAATAAGAGTCGCAAACGATACATATGGTACGTACTCTAGGTCATAAAACAGTCGTGATGACACGTCAGAAAATTGAAGCAGTCACATATACATACATATGTACATATACCAAAAGACTTGAATAAAACGGTATATGAGGTCGGATGACACTCTGTATTATACATAGCACCATCTTTCCAACTACGTAATTCTGGATTGTCCTTGATCTACTTTGGATATATTGTATTATTTTTCGTTGGTTTTTGCATAAAATTTATCAGGATATATGTAATTTCTTTGCACCTTTTCAACCCATTCCAGTAACTTACTATAGGCCATTTTAACTGCTTAACTTATTATATTTCTTTGGTGAACTTATTTCAAAAAGATAAACAAAGCATACTTTTATAAATTATAAATGTTGTTATGTCAAGATGATGTTCAAAATTTAAATAAAATAATTATAATCCATTTTCACTTATTTAACAAATATACATGTTTAGTGGTACAATTAAAATTTAATTACTATTTACGGGAAAAAATCATCCCTTAAAGTTAAAGAACCATTATATTAATCCTAAAAAAACGTGTTTTTTGGGAATTTTTTTCAGGAATATGAATTAAAAAATAAACTTTCTGAATTTTTTCAATTCTCTGTCAAATCTGTAGCGCTCCCTTGGTGTGTGGACGTCCGAGCGTTGCAGGCCGGACATTTGTAAATCGGTTAAGAAATCAAAATCTACATAAAATTCTCTGGAGCTTGTGCTACTTTGAGGTCAAATTGTTGAAAATTAATTTGAAAAAAGGATCGAGTTTTAACCACTTGCTCATAAAAATTGCTGATTCTAGCACAAGCTCGAATAAATTTTGTCTTTTAAAATAAAGTAACTAAAATCAAAATCGGTTCAGTAGTTTTTGAGTTCTGCTCTCATCAAGTTCTAAAAATTTCATTTCAAGAAAAGAGCGTTTAAACATCAGACGCGAAACCATGACAAATAAATGCAGAATGGTATCAAGTTTAGGAAAACCATTTTGCAGTGATAATTCAGACAATATACGGAATCAAAAATGCAAAATAAATGCCTCCTTAATAATGAGACGGTTTATTAGAAATAATATTTAATTTTGTGCTTTTGTATATATTTAAAATATTGTTTATGTATATTTTAAATAAATAATATAGTAAAGTTGAAATTTAAATAGAAAATAGTGTTTAAATTTAAGTGCAAGAAAGGATATAAATTTTTGCACATTTCAAAATGAAACGAAAAAAACAAGTCTTACTGCGTTCCGTCATAACCATTTATTTTATCTAAAGAAAATTTCACGAAACACAATAAATTCCCAAACCATTTCAGTTTAAAACAAAGGGAAGCTTTGCCAACAATTACCGGGGAAATGAGCAGCGAACAAGCGGGTAAAAATACATCTGGTTTTGTTGGTATATAGCCGACTCGGTTACCAAATACCGATACCGATACGAAAAATGGCATTGGACGCATGGACATAAATAATCATTTAACATGTGATATGAAAAACGCGTGTAAATATGGCCATAAATACATTACTGATCGCGCGAACTGTCAATAGTCGATGTGAATGCGGTTTGCAGACACTGCACATATGTCTGTCTCGAACACACGCCTCATTCACATTCAAAATGTGAGTTTTCACAATTTGCAACCATCAAAATTTGCCAGATTTGTTCACTTTTAATCAGTAATCACTAAATTTTGTTAATTGCTAGTTTATATAATTTGCGTTCTGCTATTGATTCAAATATTTTTTTCATTTATAATATTAAATCATTCATTATATTCCCAGTTGATTGACACAAATTTATGTTTACCAATATATTTTTATAAAAGTTATTTCAAAAATAAATATTGCTTTCATAAAACTCAGTATAAAGTATTTCTTTGAAGTTTAATAACTTATTCGAATCTTATTACTTGTGCGTAGAAATTATCTTTAGTGTATATTTTTTACAATTCTCAATCGTAAGAAAATTTGATTAATGCAATCTTACTACGACTCTAAAAATAGTCATTTATTCATGCACTTGAGTAGTTTAAGTTAGAAGTAAATATATATTTGTAAAGCCATACTTTATTACGTGTATGGAAAATAATTTAAATTCAAATATATTAAAGTACGCAATCTCATATTGTCTTATATTGAAACCAACACTATGTAGGCGTCTTTTAGCATTTATGTATAAAATATATTTTTCTTGTTTTGTTTATTGTTGTAAAATAAAAGAAGCTGCATTTATTTGTTTAACAGCCTACTATAACTTTATTAATTAGGTTATTATTAATTCAACTTCAATTTGTTTAGCAAGTTAAAAGAACATATTGCTAACAGAAAAAATAAATAAAATTGCTTGTTAGAAAACAGTTTACTGCAAACTAGTTTCGTAATATAAAAATTTGCAATGTGTAGCAAAGTGTTGTAATCCAAGCTATATACAAATCACGTAATTATGAGTCGCAGACCTGAAACGGTTCTTTTATTTTGCCAAGAACGTGAACGAAAGTTTAAATTGTGCTATGATTGTGCGACGCTTTGAGCCAAACTTTTTTAAGGGGATAATAGTGCTCGCACCATTCAACGTTCTCAGATTGGGAACGAACGCCATCACTTTATTTGAGCTTCAGTAGCGTCTCTTTCTTAGAATTTCTTAGGACTTTTATATGTATTCTTATTTCTTGTACATGCACAATAGTTTGTCCAATATATGCGGAACTTAGCAAGTCTATATTATCGATGAAATATGTTAAAATATAAAAGCGCAATACGCTAAATGTTTTTATTGAGCAGTTTAACATTTTATATAAAATATATTTTGTTGAAAACGAATATAACGGGTTCAGGTTTAAGTTTGAGTCTAATTATTTTTGTTCTTTCGTTTCTAAAAGGTATTTCTTTGTTGAAAGCAGTTCTACCACATGTAGTTTAAAGCCGATAGTACTTGAAAAGAATTGAAAAATCCCATGATTCAATGTAACATTCACGTTGTAGTGGACAGGAACGTGTACCAAAGCGGATATGTACAAGTTTATTAAATATTTCACAAGATGCGAAGAACTGATTAGGATTGATGGCTTAATAAATTCACCGTTAAGGTGTGCCGACACAAAATTTAAATTTAATTTTGATAATTTTCTAAAAGGATATAAAACAAGTTCGTGAAGCCACCAAGCGGATCTTATAACTTATTTATAAAAAATTTACTGTGAAGAAAATAGTATGCAGCGTTGGTACCGGTAGTAAAATATGAATTACTATCTGCGCAACATACGCTTTGGGTACGTGGATCCTGGATCGAGTTCTTTAGCAAGCTATCAACCACGATAGACCGTGCAACTCCCTAGCGACTTTACACACTTGGGCTTATCCCCAATTTGTGTCGCAACATGAATTTATGAATTGATAATCTATATATAACAAAAGTTATTGCTTATTTTTATTTTTCTACATCCAGAAATTGATGTCACCTTCTTCTTTATTAGTATTTTTAAGTGATGATAGAAAATTTTAAAATTATGATGGACTTTATTGTTAATTATGTTGAAATCTTGGCAAATACATAGCATGTAAGGTAATTTATAAATGCAGTCTAAAATAATATAAAACAAATCAAGTATAAGTTTTCTGAGATAATACGAATATTGGAGACAGTATAGCGATATACGCTTCCGGTAATGTGGCACGTACGTACCGGAATAATCCGGGACCTGGCAAGAAGCCGATGAAATCTAATATGCCCTGTGTTGAACGCTGTTAGGTATAAGTACACACTTACATACATATACTATATAGTGCTAGTAGCTAGTTTAAAGGTGTTAGATGATCATGGATCTAAGTAAAGGACAAAGGTGGGGATGTCTGGAATTTAGTAGTAGTGGGGATAATGGCATTGATCGCGTGCCCTCGAGTGACAAACGGTAATGAATAAATGCCCCCGCGGAAAATAAATTGCGAATAAGCTTAGTACAGATTTACCAGCCCCCGTTTCCCATGCATAAAATAAACACCGTAATAATTTTCTTTTGTGCCAACAAACGTCGCCGTGCGAGCCAAGTCAAGTCAAGCAAAACCGGAACCGAGCTAGGCTAGAATCTACTCCCTATTCGAAACAAATAACTTATATTTAAATTCTTTCCTATTTTATACTCCATTCTTAATTTCATGTACAAATATTAATATTCCTAATAAACTATGCAGAATAATATAAAATTCATTTGTTTCATTAATTAAAGGCGACTTTAAAAAGCATAAAAATATTTTCTGATATCAAAGGATTATCTTTAACAATATGAATTTAAATGATTTAAATCACAATTGTAAATGAATATTTATACTTAAGTAATATTTTATTTTTTATTAAGTTATTGTCTTCTTTATGATTACCTTCGTTTATATTGAATTAATGTTTTTTGCTAAATTTATTTCCAATTGGCTTAGTTTTACTTTATTAAGAATGTATATAGTTCATTTATTTATTTGAAACATTAGATTTAACAAGCAAGATAAGTTAATTCTGCTTTCAACTTACTTATTTTTGTTGAGATTTGGTCTTCCTCTAATAGGGTTGTTTGTAGTTGAATATAATCTTCCTTAACTGGTTTGGACTGGCTTTTATTGGGGTTGTATGTAGAACTGCGCAATTCATAAGATTTTCTTTGGATTTCAATATTGATTGAACCTGAAAGATATAATTATTTCTATTAAAACATCTGAAGTATTAAGTAAAATAATATATTTTAAATAGTTATTTATAAAATAAAATATGAGGTTAATTAAATAAACATATTATTAATATAAAATGTGTATACTGGCATGTAATATAGTATATTTCAGTAAAGATAAGCATAAAGAAGCTTTAAAGGAAGTTAATTTTGCCGTAAGAAGCAGTGAAGACAATATTGTCATTCAGTGATGTAAAGTTTACAACACAAAGTTAAAATATATATTAACGCTGTGAGAAGCAAACCGTGGAAATTGAACTCTGTACTGTTTTTAATATTATTAAATTAGGGTTGCTTCACGCGCAAGCAAAATTTTCACTAAGCGAAAACCGACAACCGAATAAGCTTCATACCGTGCTGCTGTGTTGCGCTATGCTATTCTATACTTTGCTGTGATATGATGAATATCACAAAGACTTGTTACTTTTCTGATTTCACCAGTCAGAACTTTCATAAAAGCTTCACCGATGCTATACTGCATATGAAAATACTAATAAAACATAAAAATACTTTAGATTTTCTATGTGTTACGGTCACTGACAGACAGATATAATTTAAAATTTAAGATGCTTTCAGATGCATTATCGACTTTATAACTTAAGATATAAATCATTTATTTGAATTTGTCTGACATTATATTTCTATTTTTAACAGATTCTACATTTTACCTTATAATTGACATCTTGCTCAAATTGGATTATATNGCATCGTTCAATTCGGAAAATAGTTTATTTTTATTTTTGTTTAATTAACAATTATTAGTTTGAGTAAATACATGTAGATGGTGCCAGATATCTCATTTTTTATTAATTCTTATATCAAATACATTGTGATATGTTGAAAATGAAAAGGAAGGTAGTTTTGATATCATGTTTTTATTGTTTTTATTATTTATTAATTAATTTCGGATTTTAAGGGTAAAATTGAATTAAATATGTAAATTTCAATATTTATTTATCAAAATATTAATAAATTAATGAAAATTGAATAATTTTTGAGTAAATTATTTATTTATTTATAAAAAACTATAGATTTTATTAAATTTTTTTGCAAAACTTTCTTTTCTTTTTGAAAATGAATATTTTAAACGACCTTTAAGGGAAAAAAATACGCGATAACTCTATAAATACATTTACGAATTCAAATAATAGTTGCAGATACTCTAGTTAAATTTATTGGTTGTTTTCATTTTTATTTTATATTTAATGATAAAAATAAATAATTTCAATTTAAAAGTAATTTAAAAACAAGGTAATTCATGGTAAATATATAAAGTAAAACAAGCAGTTAGAATAACTACTAAGAGATAAATAAACAGTGTGTTAATTCCGTCGTCTAGACATGTAATTTAAAATCAAACTATCGTATTTCCGGTCAAGCAATTGCGAACGACATGTTTTCGTCTTCCGTCGTTTTTCCTAGTCATACATCACTTTTTCTAAAAAGAAACAAAATTTACAGCCATCATAGCAACAGCAATGGTAAAAAGAACGGTAATAAGTGTTCTAGACTTGAATCAAAAAACAATCAGAAAAGTTTAAAAAAATTGACGTGAAACTGCGTAAGAAACAGTTGCCTTTACTTTTTGCAGTGTACGTCATTTTGCAAGGCAAGTCATGAGCTGCTCATTTGCTACAATCTGCCACCGACGGAGGTGGTCGAGCGAGCTGGGGAACTACCGATGCGAATTGTATTGCATGTGACGTTTACTTAACATAGCTTCTAATTTCCCCAAAATTATTTTATTTATATACTAACTTATCAGATTCACATGCAATGGTCTCTTCTCACGGAATTTATAAATAAATATTCAGTTGCATATAAACATTTTTCTAAATTTTAATTATTAATGATTCATTTTCTTTGAAACAAAATAGCGCTTTGATTGTACAATATTAAACAAATAAATATAATTACAAATCTATTTAATGTTTAATTTATTTGTATCCTGATATAAATAATAGGAAATATTTGAAACATCAGTTTTAAAAATTAAATTTACGAAAACTATTCGAAAGTAATTAGAGATTTCCAAAAATAAAAATGTTCCTGACAGCGAACATAAAAGGTTATAGCCTGATAAATATAAATGGTATATGAGAATCAGACGTGTTGTAGTTCCAGTGTTTGTGATAGCTGCAGGGCGCAGACTGCAGCAGGATGCTGAATTGAGAAAACGAGAGAATAATCTATGTTTAGTTTTTAAAACGATTATAAACGAAACGGTAATGATGAATGGCTATTATGAACGGAATGAAAGGCTAGGGCACGGTTGCTGAAATATTAAAGTATCGTAACAAGAAGTTATCTATTTCAATTCCTTTCCAAACTTAAATGATTGATGTCGCCGCAAGCGCTCCAGCCGCCTCTGTTACTGCTGCGGTAATTTATAACGTGTTTAGTTGTATTTTATGAGCGTCAGTGAAGTTTGTAGATTCATCTACTAGGTACATTCCAATAAAGAAAAATTATACTCATACTATATATTTTTAATAAAGAGTCAATAATATAAATGGCTTTAATTAACTTTACTTTTATACAAACTTATTTAAATGCTAACAGAATTTATCATTATTTAAAAGCTAATTGTTTAAAATAAAAATAAACTACATTTCACAATTTTATGAAGGAATCTTTATTTATAATTAAATAAAACAAATGATAAAATAATTAAATATAAAAAATTTAAATACATTTTAAAGGAAATAGTAAAAATTTTGTATTTGATGGATTATATATGTGTAGGTTTGGTTGTTAAGGTATTAAAAATGAAATTGTTAGTTGCAAGAGGAAATAGGAGTTTTAAAGTAGTATAATATTCAGTTTAATAATGTGAATATATCCTACAAAGGTAATCGAAGCATGAAAGGTATTCTTTTTTTTGAAAAACTTCATAAATGATAATACAGAAATGATGAAGTCGAAGTGAAACTTTTAATAGGCATCGAGAACTAAACTGGAAGCAGATTATTATCCTATCAATCAACATTGCAACATATTGTACGGTCTGAATCTCCAAAATAACATGATGTGATTAGCTGTCAGCTTGAGAGTTGAGTTAGCTGGCTGCTGTTAGCCGGTAGCATTTAGGCCTGTCCTGTCCACTATCCCGTGTCTACTGGCCATGCCAATGGCGGTGGCATGTATCGACAAGCGCAAACGGGTACACGATCGACATCGAAAGCCGAACACTGCATGCTGGAACGTTGGATGCTAACTCCCTTCCGGGGTTATTAGGGTTGAGGGGATGTTCGATGGGATAGGGACCGTTTTAGAGCGCACACGTGTTGCGGTTTACTGGACTCTTGCCCATAACATTAGTGCAAAAGCCTATCGCACATTTGTGAGGTATTATTCGTTCACAACACACTAACGGATTTTTTTGATTTCATTCATATTTTCATTTACGCTTTCACATGCTTTATTAATTTTCATTTTAAGATACATCATGCTGGTATTTATTTACATATACACAACAACATTGTTACAAAAAATACTCAATATTAGGTAAAACATATAAAAATTGATAAGCCAAAAAGTATATTTATTAAAAAATTAAGTTTAAATCTGTGGAGCTACTTGGTTTCAACTCTAAAAATTTATATAAAACATAAATTAAAAGAGACGATGAACCCTGCCACCACGTCAAGGTGTCTCCACATAGGCAGAGACCTGAAAAAAAGAGAAAACCTATCTAATACATAGCGACCCTGAAAGAAAAAAATTCTAATCACGGGACGTAGTGTGAGGATTAAACAGTGGTAGAGCTAGCTCTTCGAACACCATTTTCGAACAAAAAGACAAACATAATAGCTACAAGGAGGAACGCGTTGCGCCCGGTCGAATATTATCGAATTGAAAACGTATGGAGATCTATACCGTGAATTTTAAACTGCATCTTCATCCATGGTTGGTCTAGATCTGCGTCCTTGGATGATGTTAGGAAAAAAA
>CM008231.1:2089371-2099724 GCA_002278615.1 Pogonus chalceus | reverse complement strand
TATATTATTATTAT
This sequence comes from Pogonus chalceus, assembly GCA_002278615.1. Classification (NCBI taxonomy): domain Eukaryota; kingdom Metazoa; phylum Arthropoda; class Insecta; order Coleoptera; family Carabidae; genus Pogonus; species Pogonus chalceus. Next base: position 2,099,710 of record CM008231.1, on the reverse strand, counting down.
ATTATAAAACAAAAAACAAAAAATGATAGATACTTAGAAATAAAACGGTCAATGTATGATAATATGTACCAAGCAATGGAGTTACTATTAAAACTGTACTGCAAATTGGCAAATATTATCGCAATACAAAATATATTTAAACTAAAACAACAGTAGTTGATATAACTTTAGTTCTGAGCAAAATAAACCAATGAATTTGAATGCGTATATAGTATTGTAAACGTGCCGAAACTAGGTTATATACAACAATGGCAGAACTGCACCCGAAATTGCAATTCCGATTAGATGATGTTGGTATTGCAGTACAAGGGTTGGCAACTATATGAAATAGTTAGGGTTTTTCCTGGCCTTGCGACCGGGCGCCCGTTCCCTGGGGATGAATAAATTAATAATTCTCCATTGGAGTTGCGCAACTGTACGCTATGCCATGACTGTACACTGTACCATTTCCTGCATATTCTCATTTACATTCTAGACTCATGTGCGTGCAAATCTTTTTTTTTGTGATTTTTAAAAATTATTTCGTTGTCAAAGCCAAAATAACGTGTATAATGTTCGCTCAGATAAACCCTCCTTGCTTTGCATATTTTAATATTCGCTATGGTTATGAATAGACAATCTTCTTAATGAAAATTTAATGACTTATTTTATTATTTATATTTTTACTCCATTATTTCAATTATCCTCATTTCAAATAAAAAAAATCAATCAATTTTTTTATAAAACGGAAGATACAGGAATTGGTTATAGAAATATNAGTTGGCAACACATTCTGTCTGATTTGACAGCAGTAACCTATGAAACGTCAAACATAACCATTAAAAATAATATAAATAATTAATTATTAGTTTTAAACTTTTCGTACAAAAAATATTGTACATACTTTTTGCGTGAAGTTGGTTTCCGGAATCGAGCTTGCGACTGTCGCCAAACACTCATCCGGGAACCAGTCGTTCCTGCACTTAGTATGTTAATAACTATTTTGAACAGTATTTTAATTAAAATTATTATTTTCAAAATGTATCTTAATATAATAATAAAAATAATAACTAGTAAATAGTGAAATAAACGATTAAATAGATAAAAATTTGTTAGATTATGTTTGTCGCATTTCTTACTGGTAAAAAAGTTGTAATTAGGTTATAAAAATTTATTGAAATCGATTTTTATTGAATTTACCAAGCGGTAGATTCAGCGTGATATTTACTTACGAATAAGTGGAAAAGTTACAAAAGTAGATTTTGAATTCTATCGTTATGGTACTACAAAAGTTAAGACGAAACACTTTACATAATATTATCGAAATTTGATTTCACACGAAATATTACTTGTCGTGTTGTCGAACAATATGTTTGAAGAACTAGGTTGTTTCCTGTTTCCATGAAAAAAATAATTTAAAATATAAAAAGTGGTAAATTTAATTCTTTAAACTATTTGCTGTAACTAATTACTAGAAATTTTTACAATGCACGGAAAATATTTTAGTAAATGAAAATATAACCAAGTGTACACGGGTGCAGTAAAACTCTAGGTATAATAGAGTTTTTATGTCAGTATACACCAATTTAATTTTGCAAATAGGGTACGCTCTGTCGCGAATTACATCCTGGGAAACAGACCTTGCTCAAGGATTTATTTTTAATAATGTACTTTTGTAGTAAAGCACAAAGCATACATTTTTGTACATATCATAACAGGGTGAAAAATTGTTCTTTTTATGAATGTGCTTTAAAAATTATTATTCTTTTTAATGGTCAAATTAGGGATTATTCGACTACAATTAAAATACTCTTCCTATATTCATATTTTTTTAAATTTAATTTAATTATTGTTTTATGATTTTATGTATTTATATTTATTCTAAAATCCTTTTAAATAATAGTTGTAATTTTAAAAAAACATAAAGCAATTGTGCATGGAAATTAGCTAAAATAAAAATTAAAAAAATATATATATACACAGAGTATAGTTCAGTGAATAACAAAGAGAATGTTAAATTTTGAAAGTTGTTCATGCTATATGCATCAGCCATAGAAGGCAAAGAGCGTAGAAGCATTGTAAGAGCTGAACATACACGTGCCTGTTTAGGTACTACATATGTATGTAGCACAATATCTACTGTGTCCGAGAACCGAGAGCCGAGAGCCGAGTCTCAACTAAACGTAGGTAGTCTATTCATGGTTGACCGGAGTGCCAGAAGGGCCGGGAACCCGCACGTCAACGAATAAACTTGTTAAATAACCTTTGAATAATTAACTAATGTGTTTAATCATTTAGAAAATCATAGCAAACGCAACGTGACCACCAGATGTAGCTCAAATTCTAACCTTAACAAATTAATGTATATCATGTGTTACCTAAAAATCTAATTATATTAATTCACATCCATTTTGAATAATTATCATTTCAAACAATATTGATTTCAATACTATTAATATACTATTACTTTAATTTAATTAAAATTTTCACTAAAATCACTTCATTAATTAATTACTTTATAATATATTCTAACTTCAAATACAAAATTCATTATGCTAATTATTAATTACATATAATTTAATATAGTTCAATAAATACGGTAAATAATAATGCAAACAAAACTATGAAATAACAGGAATTAACTTCTTTTTCGACATATTTGTGATTTCTTAGCCCTAAAAAAATTAATAACAAAAGATAAATTAATAATAAATAATGATATTCCATAAACACTAAGTATACAATTAGTAATACCGTTAGCGGTAAACCCCTTCTTTCAATTGTATATTCAGTAGGAAAGGGTTGGTTAAAGGCGTTATACCTTTATAGTAACATACCATACATACATACACGTTCAATTTATACTGTTCGGAGCATAAATAAACATACGCCATTCACATAGCGCTACAAGTTAAAATGGTAATAATAGTGTTGAACTAAATGGATGGAGAAGTTTCGCGCGTCACTGCACTGTAATGTTCTTATACGCATTATCATGGTAATTATCTTTGCTTCTATCTTGCGCATATTATAATACCAATTTTCATCATTCAACGCGGTTATTAGAAATTATTATTACCTGCTCAAATGTATTGTGATGTTATTGAATTATTTGTTCATATCAAGTATTGTTTTTGTCTATAGAATCATTATCATCCATTAGGGGTTAATTAATACTAATTTGGTATTAAATACGAGTTTATTAGTTTGCAATTATCTCTACTTAATTAATATATAATTATACATCATGTGTGTACATTCTTCAATTAATTTAATTAGTTCATATTAGCGTATATAAGTAAATATTTATTTAAAATAATTCATATACAGTCCTGAATGGAAAAAAATCTATATATGATTGTGTAAGGATAACTCAGAGCAACAAATTACGTTAAAAATCTTTCTACTGTGTTGGCGTTAGTTAATTGCACGTACGCTTTTGGTATATGCGCGGTGGCAACTGAAGTTAGTTAGGGTTGGCTGATTTATACGCGAAATAAGAATCCCAAACGCGATATCCAGTGTTTCGCTAACGTTAGCTTTCCAACTAACAGCAGTGCCACTACACTGCTTTTGCTTTACTATAAATATAGTCGTGAATGCTATAAAAAGGTTAGTTTTATAACAGATTTAATTAGACTTTTATTATCATTAAATGTCTGCCAAGGTAGTTTAAACAATATAGTTAAGTTAACGTTTGTCGATTTAAGTTTAGTAGTTACTTTGATACATGGTAAAAAAGTAATATTTATGTAATAAAGAATGGAAATATGAACGAGGGATAAAGTGATGAAAAATTGAAGAACCTAGTGATATAAACGATGTATATAAAAGACGAGTACACAAAAGATAATGTAAATAATGACAACACGTAGAGAAAAGGAACAATAAGCTCGGTTATGGGGAGTAAGTAAATTTGGCGGGGGTATATGATATAGTAAATGTAGTGGGACGACATGGAATGAGTTTAGTATATAGTGTAGTCCACATCACAACGATGTGGGTAAAGTTCGTGCTTGCAACTCGTTCGGACGAATGGCGACTTTAGATAATTAACTCATTTACCGACATCCAGTGTTCATTTCTCAAAGTTCATACGGGCTCATTATTTGCGAAACGATTGTTCACAGGTCGCGATGAAACGACACAACGACAGCTCGTTGCGAGGCGACAGCCGACCCTCTGAGAGAAATAATCCGGCCCTCTCTTCATCCTCCCAACCATTACTGTACTACTAGTAACATCACAACCTAAACATTGTTCCTCAACCCGCTTAAACAATTGGCACCCTAACATACAACAAACTATCTTCAATGTTCTGCTTGTCACTAATGAATTTAATCCTTCTTACCTTGTAACACTTTTGGTATTTGAACTTATACTATATTAAATTTAATGCTATTAAATTCTGTTTATTTATTACAATTCTACCAAGAAATATTTGGATAACTCTCAACTAACTTCATCTTATACAATTTATAAAATTACATCCAATTGTTTCCACAAACTCTCACCTCAAATTATCTACAAGTTTTTGATTCAATCCCATATTATCATTCATAAACAGTATAGCATTATATTTCCCGTTGAAACAAGTTCTTTACTAATATCTATTGATATAGTTGTTGGCTCTTAGTGAAACATTGTTAACACAAGAAAATTTTAATTAATCATTTGATTGTACAATTTTGGCTATTAGACTATNTTTAAAAATGGGAAGTTATAGGTATCTATTATTTCGTTCATAAGAAGAACAAGTTCTTTACTAATAATTTCAGAATAATGAATAAAAATTTTATTTAAATTGTAATTACCAAACATAAAATAAAAATTGTAAATTCGTAAAAACATAAATGAAACATTAAAAGAATTGTATTTGAATAGCCAATGAGTAAAATTTACTTAAAAACGATTAACGTAAAAACAAAAAGTTGATTTTCAAAAGAATTACAAACAATTTTTTTATACTCTTCGCAAACAGAAACAATTAGCTATATTTCAACATCATCAGATTTCCCTGGTAATAAAATTCATCTCGAACTGGATAATAATTCAAATTTGTAGCAGTAGGTTTTTCAATTTTACTGATACATTTGTTTTCGTTGTTATTATTTACGTTCTTGTTATGTTTCAATTTATTTTGTTTACTCCATACAAATGAATTATAACAAAAAAAAAATTCGCATTGAATTAGATGAAACAAATAAATAATTGCTAAATGAGAGAATAATGAAAAATATGTTGTTATTTTGTTGTATAACAATTATTAATTTGTTCATAAAATTTATGAATACTACGGTTGGAATTTGAACTATTTTTTATAATTTTAATTAAAATAGTCACAGTTTTCAAATTTTATTCACAGTTCTTCATTTTGTTGAAGATATATGCATGTGTGAGATAATGTGTGAAGGTTGTTTTCTAGTTATTGCTCAAAAAGGGGGAAAATAGAGAGTGTGTGTTATGATGTATGAAAATGTTCGAAGTGGTAGGTATATTGCACTATGTTACAACTCCCTCTTTTTCTTTCACCACAAGGGACCAACTATCTGACTTTATTTCCTATCTTAAGACAATGTATAGTTAGATCTTTTCTTAGTTTGCATAGTGATGGAATTGTTTAGCGTTAATTCTAATATACTAATATAAGTATTAATCTAAGTTAAAATTATTTATTTAAATAAAATAATTGACAGGCAAAGATAATCGTAGAATGAATTGATTTCAATGTAGAAGTGAGTGTCACTATAGCATTAGATGATCCTAACACCGAAATGTCCAACAAATAACAGTCTAATATAGCTTAGAGGTTTAAGGGGGACACCACGCAACATACGAGGATAGAACATCACAAGATGATACGAAATAAAGCAACGAGCCAAAAATTTGCAGCAACATTTTGTCGCCGGCAGCCGTTGAGCCGATTGATTTTCTTTTGTTATCGCGCCTGGCTTGCATTTCTTTTTCTCCTTTTCCGCGCCGCCTCGCATTATAATTTATGAATATGCAAAACGCGCGAACGAGGTTCACCCCGAACCCTGACGCGCGCTCGGTATCGTATAGCATCGTGCTCAAGTAATCTAATGTTATAATTGATAAAGTTCTTGTTTTTCGGTTGGCTTGGGATAACTCAGTAGGATACTGACACCTAATTCTATTTTTAGTTGTTGTTGTTATTATTTTGAAACGTGAAACGTTTTAAAATTGTGTTCACCATTATTAGAATTATTTATGATATTGAAAAATAGAAAGTTTATTAGATGATCGCTGGTATATTTATGAAATAGTATAAGATTAAAAAGAGTGAAGTACTGCGCGCGCAATATAGTGTCCTGCTCTTCAGTGAAGGGCTCTCAAAGGACGTTGCCGTTTAATTTCTCGTGTGGAATAGATTTGTCCGACCCTTCGCAGTTTTTTTGTGGGACGCATGTGGAAATCAATTCGACACAGCGATCAATCGTCGCCAGCGGCTTTTGTAACGCTCTGATAGTGGTCTTAGCTGACCCTCGAACATCACAACTAATAGTAGCCATCGATGAAACCTTTAGGAAAATACCATATTTCATATAAAAAGCGGAAAAGAAAAGCAACTGTCTTAAATCCTAACCAACAATATATACTAACGTCAAATATGGCGCCATCCTTAAAAGCAATATAAAAGGTTTTGTTCATGTGATAATTACGACAATTTTTTATTTGCAATCATTCGACACACCATCAACAAAATATATTTAGACCTATAATTAATTTCATATTTTAATATAAAATCTGTTCTTTTCATAAAATTCACTTATAATAACATTACAACATGAATATGAGTAAATTTCAAATTCAAAGTAATTGATATATTGACAAAATTCTATTATTTGCTTTCAATAAATTGAAATACCTGGAAAATGATGTTCGATTCAATCACTTTCTTGAAAATTTTTAATTTATCTAAGGGGTATACTTTCAAAAACTGAAAAATATATCATTAAACTGAATATCAATATGATTTTGTTTTTTAAATTTGAAAAAAAATTAAATATATTATAAACTTAGCACGATATGCAAAATATAATTGCAGAAATAATTTATTTGAATCATAATTATTAACATATTTTTTTGAAAATTAAAAATTTCAAATAATTTGTTAGATAACTAACAAAGATATTTTATATTCTTTATATTCATTATAGTTGCTTAGATATTGTTTGAGAACTTTTTTGATTAAGTTCTATATATTATAATAAAGACGCATATAAGACAATAAGTATGTAATAAAAATCCTATTTCAAATTACACGTATGTATGTTAAATATGTGATAGTATCAAAGAGTAATATAGTTTACATATTACCTTAGATATAATATATTTATAGTCTGTGTATGTGATCGTAAGGATCCGTATAATATAGAATGTTGTAGCATTTTACTATACACCAGAAGCACAACATAACACGGTAACTATATATGTTACAAATACAAGCGCAACTAACTCATGCTTCACGGATACACAAAATCTACAAGTACATCTTGTTGACATTTAGTAACGTCTACCATAATACGAGGACCAATATTTGCACTGCAGCAAGGCGACACTAGCAGCGCCCAAGACGTAGACACCGGCATCGTGAAGACTTTGGCATCGAATTTAACGCCTGACTGTCTAAACCATATACAGAATATTATTAAAACTATCTGTCTGCTTTTCTACATCACTTTACAAGTACATACATGTTTCAAATTATTTCATTTATTCTAATTTGTTTTTCACTACTTTATTCTGTTATTTTCAAATTAAAAACTGTAATAGTTATCAATTAAACTTCAAACAATTTAAATTAAATAAAAAATACTTTATGATAAACAAAAAATACTCGTGCTTTTGAAATATTTGTATCATTTTGATTTAAAAATATAGTATTTTGCAATTTTAATTGACAATTAAAATAGAAAATAATTATAAAATTTCGTTTATTTACTATAATGTAACGTTTTGATGTATATTGAAGACCGCAAAATGTGGCTAATATTTTTTGTTTGTAACATCCTTAATTAAGATAGGAAAATCAAAAATAAAAGCTTCTCAATTAAAGCAGATTTTTTTTTGTAAAACTTAATAGTATGTAAGAGAAATTTTATGAATGAAAAATATAAGAATGTAAAAAATTTGATGTGTAAAGTTTTGTTAAATGTAAGTTAAATGAAGATGTGAGGCATCTTAATTTGAAATACTTTAAAAAGTAACTTTGTGTTAATCGATGCGAGATGGTGTTTTCTGAATTTTTACACCCTGCAGTTTGAACTTTAGTTATTCTTAATATACACTCAATAATGATTACAAATGGTTGAAAAGTTTGGCTGAAGATTCCCTCTTTCTTGGAATCCCGGGGGCCATTAGCTTTGATTATTCGCTCTTTTTTATCTTATTTGCATATTTTTTGCGATGACCCGATTTATCTCCACGAATTTCTTTCAGCAAAGTTTACGACAGTAGTAGCCGCTTCGCTTTTTTTTATTGCATTCAGTACCGAATTTATATATGAGCAAAAGCTGACGGAATCAGCTTTAAATAGAAGACAGATTTTATACATTTTTAAAAAGATGTCTGCCCTTCTTTTCCTTCTTTACTGACTTTGCGACCGCTTGGCGTAAAAGCGTTACTATGCCCCTCTTGCATCGTAACGTGGGCATTACGCACCGCACCGCACACTTAAGCGCCGAGACGGTAATGAATGCAACATCTCCACTGCAGCGTTTTAAGTCCACTTTATAAGGGCTCTAGTAATTTGACAAGCACAAGACGCGACACTTTCCTTGATTTCTTAATTAAACTGTTCCTCTTTTTTGGTTATAAATGCATCAAAATGTACAATGTTTATTCTTACTTTCAATTACAGCCATATGCTTCATTTTATTACAACAATTTTATATTTGTACATTACTTCTTAAAGTACAAATGCGAGTACTTAAGAAAATTGAACAAAAATATCTTTATATTAATCAAATTCTTTATAGAATATCAGCGTACATATTTAGAAATAACAAAGAATAAACTGATTTTAATTAAGATTTTTTAAATAAATGAATAACAACGGACATAGATTCATTTCTTTTGTTTTTTTTGTTTTTTATATACATACATTTATTGACATTGAAAACTAGTGACTTTTAAATAAAAATATATTTAGATATTGCAACTGAACCTTCAATTTAATAAAACATATTTTCAATTCTCGTTGTATATCTATCAATACTGGTCAAATAGCTTTTAGTTGTCAAAGGAAGAATCAAATTTGTCTTGATAGAATTGAAAATAAATTTGTTTTATGTTTGATAGAGATATTTTTATATTTTTCTATGATGTTATTATTTAATATAACTGAAATGTCTTTCAAAACGTGGAACAAAAATAAAAATAGTAAAGTTAAAAAATTGGGAAGGGTAACATATTAATAAAAATGTAGTACTCCAATTTGATAAGTCGTAAAAAGATTTTATTATTATCATCTTGAAAGTAATGATTAAAAGTATGTCAAATATAATATATTAAATATGAATATAAGTGTACCGTAAAAATGTTTAATATTCAACAAATTGAAGTTCTAGGATCCGTGGTTTAAGAAGACGCCACTGAAGTCTTTTACGACATTATCTTATAATTTCATTATCCAGAGCATTATTCGGTTCAGCTCCGTGTACATTTGCCCCGCGTTTATAATCTCTTGTGTTGCTAATTACTGAAAATAGCAATTTAACAGCGTCATTGTTCAGCAACGAATGGCAGAGACGAGCTTAGATGCGCCAATGTATACTATGAATCTTCTGAACCGCGAGCTAGAATTACTCAACGGGGTACCGCTATTCAATTCTTTAAATTAAAAATAGATTCCGCGAATTTCAATGGAAAATGGAATGGATTCCTTAGAGTAAATATACTTGTTCTCTTTTGTGTATTACAAACTACTTTTAACAACTGTTTGGTACTTTTAAACCGAAAATTTCAATTTATTTTTATGTTTCACATTTAAAATATTCTCTTGTTTTATCTATTTTAAAATATATTTATAGGAAAATATTTAAATTAACCAAATAATGCATTTATTTCATTAAAAACATTACAATTACTAAGTTACAATAATTTTTATTTCAAATATGTAATTATTGAAATGTCAGAATGTAGTGTGTGAATTATTAGATAGATGGTGCCAGATATCTCATAATTGTTGCTTCCCTATACCAAATACATTGGAATGTATTTATATGTTTTAAACAAATAAAAAAAGGTTTAATATATAATATTTTATATTAAATCGATTATTTATCATTAAATTTAAGCATTAGCGATAAAATTAAATAATTTTTAATAAAGTATT
>CM008231.1:2042226-2054261 GCA_002278615.1 Pogonus chalceus | reverse complement strand
AAACTAATACTCAATTAGAAATTTACTTCCTAATAATATGTTTATAAAGCTTTTAAGTTGATATGAAAAGAATTGTAAGTAAAATAGTTCCTTAGAATCCAACTTATATCTAATTAGTCTAGAATATTGAAGTATTGTCTAAATTTTTCTCTTTCCCATGAAATCGACTATTTTTTGTTTTATAGCTGAAGTAACGTTCAGACAAAGTCATAAATACAATAGAATTTTTATAATTTTTATTGTATACAACAATAAAATATAATGCATTTCTCTTGTCCATAAAATACAATAAGTATATTCAACATGCAAGTGATTTTAGCATTAAAAAACCTGAGCTATTGAAATTTATAATATTAATAGCAGTCGTTATATATTACCGCTTATTTAAACTTCAATACAATTCTGTTGTTGTAATGAAATGCACATATATATGTATTTCCGTAGTTTTATAACTCGAGATTTTGAATAAGCAACTCAGTTGCAGTGTTTTCTATTGTTTTAACGAATAGTATTTCAATTGTGCAGGTGATCTGTTCACATTTCATAATATACATTTCTCTTAAATGTATTCAAAAACTATATATTATCATACAATAATATTCGTTATTATTTCAAAATAATTTTTAATGTATGATAATAAAATTTATACTTCTTGTGCTTTTGTTACATTTTTATTTCAAGTGAATAAAACAAGTTTAACTTTTTTTATTTTTTTATATTTGTCTCTGAATATACTTACTAATTATTTTAGTTTAGTTGCTGTTTATACTTTGTCAAATTTAAGTATAATAATTCTTTTAAATTGCAAAATAAGATATACTTGTTAAATTAAATAAATATGCATCTATTAAAAAAATAATTTTGTTTTCCTTTTAACATTTTATAAGAAAAGTTTTTATTTGATTTTGTATAAAAGGTAATGTATTAATTAGTATTTCTCTAATTATATTTTCATATTGCGGATTAAAAATAAATAACTAGAAGATGTTCCTTTTGGTTTTTATGAAACATAAAACTTAAAAGAAATAAAACAAAAAAGTGTTAATTATCAAAGAATATAATAAAAAAAGGGAAAAGATCTTTTTTAGTGCAAAGTCAGTGTTAAGCCCTTCATCTTCGTCTGCAGTTTGCACGTGACGCGGTCTTCAGTCATTCATCGTTGTGTTTCAAGCGTGGAGCGTGAGTGAGAAATGAACCGGTACCGGTACCGGCAACGGGAAAACGGAAACCGTTGATTGTCGTACGCGCAAACGTGATGTGGCAAAAGCGTCTTGTCGCCAGGTGTTCGGACTTAGCCCGCAACAATTGTTTGTAATAGTTCGCGGTGTGGTTTAGGAAAATATTAATTTTGTTTTTAATACAGGATTAGAATTTTATATTAGATTTACTTGTAAAGTTAAAGCTTGCTTATAAACTATTTGAAAAGTTAGGTTAGTGGTTTAGGTATGGGAGCTTTGTATTTTATAATATTCTATATAAGAAAATGATATGTAATAAAACAACAGTGTTCTTGTATGTAGCACATGATAGACACAAGAACAACTACTATACAATATACATGATGATGAGGCTTAATCTATGTAGTGACGCATAGAGACTACACAGGGCGGTAGAGATGGTGAACGCTTCTGGGATGACAAGAATTTCGAAACTATGATGAATAATAAGTGGTGAACAGTGAACAGTGAACAGGAATGGGCAGATTTAAAGCAGTCCAGAAGGCTAGCCTCAGGCAAACATACCGTGCGAGCCACTAACAAAGGGCACGTACATCATAGGGGGAACAAGTATCCAAAAATGTACATATTATATACATTTAGTACAATACATTTAGGGTGTATAAAATTTTACTAAAATCGATAAGGGTTGCTATGAATCTGAAAATTATTTCAACTTCTCTGTTACCTCTTAAAATAACAAGTTTCATAATTATTAGGCTCATTCTAATTCAAAATAGTAGAACTTTAGGTTAAATAAATAAATTCAGAGTATTAAGTGGTGTTTTATACTTAAAGTATTTTATGTGTAGAATATTTATAAAGATACTTGAAATTTCAGAGTGAACTCTCGTGAAAAGGAAAAAAATAAAGACGTTTTCCTTTAGTATTAATCACTGTTAGTTTGTGTTTAACGGCAAGAAAAACAAAACATATTATTATAATGATTATGCATGCGTGTAGTAACGGTAGTAGAGCTAGGCAATGAGTCATTCAGCGTTAAGAACCGTTGCGGAAAGAAAAGCTTTTAAAATATTTGAATTTACGACATGCTTTATCTTACTATGTTAATTTTTTACGCAGCAAGGGTACGAGATATGTACTTACGGATACGAATTACATACATTATGTTAGAGGGGTACAAGTCTTACTTTCTGTACTACATTAATTCCTGCAAGTACTTAAACGCGATAAGAGATAACAGCAAAATAACTGGTACTCGAGGTCAAGCGACAATCGCAAATGAAAGTTTTTTTACACACGCTTAACTCTGTTCTCTACGTAATTTACTAACACTTACCGTAACACATATCTGTCAAACTTACAACGCGTTTATTTCAAAAACAATTTTTCTCTTTACCTAATAATACTTTATTTTGTTACATTTACATTTATTTTCAAGTTTATTACAGATTTTATCAACTTTAAATAAATTTATAAGCAAATCTTACAAAATTATCTAAAACTGAGAACTCACTTTAAACAAATGTTATTCACTTTATTATTATTATTTTTATTTTTATTTTATTATCCTTGTAGTTTTATTTGTCAAATAAATCAAACTAAGTATAAGTTTTTTTACAGTAGTATAATAAAATTATTTCATTAACAATTTTTAAAAGTAGCAAATAATAATAAAGTTAGGACCTGTTCCTTGACAAGATAGGAAGAAAAAGTGAAATAAAATTTCATGAGTAAATTTTAAGGAATAAAAATAAAATATACTTGGAAACGATATAGATACACTAATTGCGAAGGTCGCAAGCTTATACTCAGTGATATCTATATCGTAATTTATAAAGGGAAAAATGTCTTTCCCGGTGATGTATACAGGATTTCCTCTTGAGAAAAAATAATTTCCGTTGAAAATCCTTAATATCCCAAAAGCAAAGCGCGGAGTCTTTTAGCAGCTCGGTCGGTAAGCTCGGCCATCTCCATGTTATAAATTAGTTTTTATAATTTTTATGTAAATGGCGAAAAGTTGGCTTGGCACTGGGGCTCGGGTGCTCATCAGCTGCCTGGATGGAGTTGTTTAATGGTGCAACCACAACCGCAGAAGAAGTTCAATAGGTGTACCGTACATGGTTACGATGTGAAGGAACGGGTACTGTGAGTTAAAATTCCACATTAACGATGCACACTACTTATCCTAGATTCCGCAATTGATTCAATACAATGTTATCGTATATTACTTATACACAATATTGTTGTATTTTTACGGAATCTTGTTTCAGTTGAACGTGCGCTTGTTTTGCATAACTATGGCACAGGAACGGTAACAAGAAGCTCCTAGCAACACACTAAATTAATGTTGCGGCATCATTGCACAAGTTTTAAGTAAAACAAACTTTTGCATTACGCACCAGTCGTAAACCTGACGTCACGTCGACGCTCAGGCTTTACAACACAAATGTCGAAATTATGATTAGCTCTCTAATATAACCTACATATCACGGTATTATGTCTTTATAGAGTAGCATTAACTACTTTATCATTTACTACACTCATTTTCTTGTTTGCATCTTTTTATGAACTTATATACTAAAACTATACAACTATTTTACGTATAAACTACAATATTTTACTACCTCTTAACCAAGATATTTCAAATTTACTCAAATTATTTAAGAGATTTTTACTGTAACATAAAGAAATTATTTCTACCCTTTATCTTCTCAGTATTACCAATATTTTCATACTAGGTATATACATTTTTAAGATTATTAAAAATCAAAAACATTTATCTAAGTAAATATAAATAACAATTGCACTATTTTAGTTTACATAGCATGCTATCTTGCCAAGCACAGCTAGAATTGTCATAGTTCATAATCAATATAACATAAATAATTGAAATTAAAATAAATTCATTATACAGAAAATAAATAATTTTATTCGTATCATACTAAATACATCTCTGTAAACAACAAATATAATTAAATATGATATTGATATAATTATATTGTTGATGAGTTTATAATATGCTAAATAAATATAATTAGTTTTTCAATATATGTATGTATACATTATGAGTGTTAAATGAACATTTGTTGTATCTGATTAAAAAGCAATTATTATTACATCGTTGGAGATGACAATTGAAAACTTAAATTAATTAAAGATTGATTCGTGATCAAAGCTTTACGCAGATACCAACTCGGTTAAAATTACATGTCATAATACAGGTATTATCTGAACGCATTGTACAAGGTTAACACCGACGCCAGGAGCTTCGAATCGGTACAGAACATATAAGTACCTAATTACGATTAGTACAGACCAATGCGGCACAGTACAACGCTTGCAACTATGCTTGGCCATGGGCAATGCAGTAATATACAGATCCGGTATAACAGCAATTCACCTACCTGTTTATACACATCTAAAATCATTTAAATTATTAACAGTTACAATTCTACATTATTGAAAGAAAAAACAAACTTATAAGCAATTTATTATACAGAGGAGATTGGCCTACTATGAGCTACTTGTCTAATATGAGATACAAAGCAAATTTTCTGCCCTAAATAGAATTAAACTAAATTTTTAAAATTTATAATTATAGAAAAATACCAATTTGAAATAATAAATAAAAATATGTTTTCTTAAAATATGTAGTATTATAACTATAAATAAATTTAGGACAGCATATTTCCCTGCATCTCATATTATAATCATAATAGATTAAAAACGATAAAAATAATCTTTTAAAACATTTTTTTTTTAAATTTATGATTATAAAAAAATTAATTTGAACTAGAAATCTAAAATATTATTTCTTAAAATATTTATTATAACAATTATAAATAAATATAGTGCCCTGTAGTTCATATCCGGCAAGTATCTCATAATAGATAACTTTCCGCTATTCATAATATACATACATAAAATTTTCAACAATCTATTAAAAACATAAATAATAGAATAATTTTAGTTACGACTCTGAATAAAGCATTATTAAAAAACGTACTTCCCCGAATTTGAGTATACCTTTATACACGTTGCAACCAGTATAATAAATCCACATTTAAATCCGGCTCTGTTTTCACATAATCCCCTATCTATAGTTACGCCGTTGTGTTCTCACTGCACTGATATAACATTGCGCATCACGTCACGTAGATTGGAGACATATATACATGTGTGTTCTATATGCTTTGCGTATATTGATGCTATGATTGAGAGAGTTCGTATCCCTAAAGTATAACTATACAGTTATACTGTGTTTATGATTTCAGTACCGCCATTAATACGAAACCTATTGATTTTTTTGTGCCATGTACTTTTAAGTACTTGTATTGTGTTACCATGCTTAAGTTTGCAAGTTTCTACGTGAAATTTGTTAAAATTTACCAAACTTATAAATTCTATGTTAAATAGGGATTTAAAATTAGTTTGTCATAAGCAATATATGCCACAGTATCACTATTATTGACTGAATCTGTTTTTTTACATTTACACAAATATATTTAATATTTGATCTTTCAAACTTTTCGACTTCACTTAAATGAAAGTTGTGTCTTTTATCTAATTGGAAAATAATAAGGATAAGTCATAAGGTGAAGCATATTAATTTCGTAAATATGTATATATCTATAGCAGTTGTTCCGAAGAACAAATTAAATGGTAAAAATTGCATAATTAAAAATAGGAAGGGTGTATAAGCGAAGCTGTGAACCAGCAAAAAATGAAGCTAAAGCTGTGAAAATTTTAATTCAGACTAATGAACATTGGCGTTCACAAGCGAGCGAAATACATTTGTAATAATCTTGCGAAATATGGAGCGAACGCCACGAAAAACTTTTTCTCTGCACACAGCCCTCTAAATAAGTATAATTTACACCGAAAATGTCATAATCAGGGCTTACATGTAGTATTTCTCTTCTGATACTTCATCATTGTAATCCTTTGCTGCACTGTGTCAACTTTTTCACCAAATTATTCGCGAACAAAACAAGCTTTTATCTTTTTATCAGAATGTAAGATCATTCAATGTTTTGTCTTTGAATTATTCAAGTTCAAGGTCAAAGTCTTTGTTTTATAATAAATATTTGGTATTTATTTCAAGTAAATTAAAATTTATTTATTTTCTAAGAATATCTGAAAGATATTTACAGCGTTGTAGGATAATTTGTAGAACTTCAAATTGGTAATTTATAAATTCTTAGCACTTGAGTAAAGTTTAAAGTGCATAAGTTAAAATTTTAGTAGTGAAATAGAAATTTCTTTGAAACTAGTATGTACCTTACGTACTTGTAAATAGTTGTACCTTTTTAAAAACTTTGTCGGTTGAAATTCATTTTATTGAAAGGAAATATTCAGTTTTAAGAAAATAATAGACATGATTTGTTAGGGAGCTTTGTAATTTACTAATATATAAAGTTACATGCAATAATTGGTGATAATAATTTAAAAGTAAAGTAATAATCTCCAATTAGTAGAAAGTCTCAATTTTATCACCCAGTATTTTTTTCTCTTTTTCCTTTGCGTTTTTTTGGTGAGCACGCGACAGTTTAATTGAGAAAATATATTGCCGAGAATTGGAATATTCGGTAACTCGTCCCTTTCGTTCGTTTCGCGTTAATTGTAACGGGTGCGCGAATTTTTCGAGGCCGCTGGCTGCGCGTATGTTTTAGGTTGCGCAGACTTCAGAGACAATAACAGACACGGCAATCCATCTTGTTCGTAGACAAGTTGTCTGCCAGAGCTTGTCTACTTTTCATTACGTCCACTCGTTCTGTTCACTGTAATTAAAAAGACCAGCTGTTGATTATTGCCTACAGAAGAGACAAATATAGAAGCGGCCGTTTTCTTTCGACGTGCTCATCTTGTTATTCACTTGCCTTGTTTTTTTTTTGTGCTCGCCTCAGACTCGCAATAAGGGTGCGTTCAACTTTGATAACAGCATCGTTTCGTTTTGTTCCGTTACTTTCTTTTCCGTTCTGTTCTAGCTTCTTAACGTTAGACTTGCATTACACTTTTCAATTTTAACTTGAACTTTATTTTACATTTTTGAAATTTTTACTCTTTCAAACAAAATCATAAGTTTATTCTTTACCAACTTCAATATTAAATATTATTTAGTATAAATTATTTTAATAAATGATCAAAAATATAAACATTGTAGAATAATTCCGAACGTTGTTATTCCGCCTTAAGTTGCAGGCTTCATCCTGTTCAAGTTTCGTTATTTTATTCCATTCGCCTTGTTATAGTGTAGCGCGCGTCTCCGCTTCTTGTACGCCGTGTACGTATTAGCGACTTTTTAATAAACGCGACGGTAAGGAAGAGTGTCGCCTGGTGACTCCAAATAAAGAATGCAATTTCGTTGATTAACCGATGCGATGTACGGCGTCGCGAACAAAAAGCGCAATCAACGGACGCTGACGTTGATGTTTCGACGTTGAAGATACGGATGTTGTAAACGTTAAGTATTGTTAGTGAAAGATGTCAAAACATTTAGCTACCTAACACAACAACTGTGTTCATTGCAGGTGATTGTTCTCAAAACGTAAATTTCACTACAATTGTTGGGTGATTGCTGTTTTTCGATATTTATTGATTCATATGAAACGCTTCTTAGTTTATAAATAAATAATTTACTAAATAATGCAAAATTAAAATAAAATAATAATGAAATTACAAAAAATTGTAATAAACGAAATTTACATGAAATGAATAAAAATGTAAATAATATCATTAAGTTAAATATGCAAGTCACGAATTTGTTATTAAAAATATAATTTAAACTTTTATTTAAATTTTATAGCTATAATTATAGTTTTATCCATGACAATATTTGAATAAAATATATTTTATAATGGTGTTTCAATTTCCTGTTGGGTTGTATATTTAATTTACTGCAGATATGAGATGACTTGAGTTTGTGTTGAAGTTGAATCATTAGAGAGCAATGAAAGATTCGATAGAGAAAATGATATAAATAAGCTGGGTCCATGTGATCATTTAAACGTTTGCTCAATGATGATTTGTTTCGAGGCACAGAGGTAGGAGTCTAGTACACAGATGTACATACGTAATAAAATGGTTTACTGTAAATGGATATTGCTGGTGCTGTTCGGTTCTCGGTTGTTCAGTTGTTCGTCCTTTGTGAGTTGGTTGTGCTCGTGTTCACCAGTTTACTTACATACAAATATACGTACATAGTACATACGTAACGTGTGTAGTAACAATGGTAATTTGATGCAAGGTCTATGTTTCTCACTCGCGCTTGCGTTTACGCTGTTCCGCTTCTGGTAAACTGCTAAGTGTATCGGTTGTCTCATGCCATCTCTTTTTCTATTGCACTGTGCTTTCATTGAAATTTATTTTATTGCCTAACCTTCGCCAATATAATACTAGGACGTACATATTTGGTCTCGTGCGCATTTGGCTGCCATACGTATTATATTCCGCTGCATATAGGTAGTTGTACGTGTGTTCCCGTCCCTTATATTTCTTACTTCTATAAAGAACGTGTTTGTTTGTAATATCCAACCGTGTGGTGTTCCTTCTTTATATTGTTAATAAACTGGATGTTGTTCTTGCGCAAATGGGAAAAAGAACGGGATCAGATTCAGTGACGGACTTGGATACTTTTATAATAATATTTTACAATAAACATTTTTCTATTTTCTTGAAAGAATTTAAAAACTATAAATTTTAAAATTTTTATTAAAGTATAACTACGTTTACATAACCTTTAAATATAATAAAGTATATTTGAATTTGAATTCATAACAATGCGCATAAATTGCGGTTTCTTAATTAAATAAATGATAAAGTTTTAATTAATAAATCATTTTAAAAGATCTGTATAAAATATAAGTAATATTGTTTCATTTATTTTCTTAAAGTTGGAGAATGAATTTAAGAATTAATTAAAATAGTTAAAAAGATCAAGCCAACTTATGATACTTTTAACGAAGATGCAAACAATTGTATTTTAAAATATTATTTTAGTTATATTTTTGTATTTTCCATTTATAATAGATTGTGATGGTATAGAATATATCATCTATTTTATGAAATGTAAAAATGTGAAGTTAGATTGGTCGAAAGAGCGCGTTGGTTTCATTAAAAGATTTGAAGTTTGCAATTTTTTTACGAGTCCGCGCCTGAAATGTCCTAAATGGGGCGGAAGAAGCGCCCTAAATGGGAGTCGCGACCGAAGCTAAGCCCGTTATGGGGCATAACGGAAACCGTACGTACTTATAATAAGTTCCGCTGCTGGAATTGATAACAAGGATTTCGCTAATCGCTTGATAAACTAGTTAAAAGTTGCTTCGAATTACTCGTTCCAGAAAGTAATTAATGTTTCACCATGCCACGGACGGTTACTTGTTCAATATCCAAATTGTGTTTCACGCAGCTCAGCTGTGCTGTACGACATTGCCTGTTGCGCAACACTGACACCAGATGACACGTTCCCTATTTGCTTTCCTACAGTATCCTACAGGCCAAGAAAGAGACGCTGACGCACTGACGCATTGACGCACTGAAGTACTAACGTTCTAGCTTCGTATTTGACTTATTGTCACTTATATCAACGCTCTCGTCCGCTACCGCATACGCGTCTCGAGTTCACTCGACCCAAGGATTTAAGGATTTACATTAAACCACACCATCCTCGTCTACATCTAACCACCGCAAAATTTAATAAATTACTTTGTTTATCTATGCACAATGTCAACATTGTTTTCCTTCTATTTCGAATAAGGATACTCCCACACATAAGAAGTCTTTTAGAACTTTAAACTTGTATTATTATTTGTCCATGCAAATTATGTTCTATTCCATACATTTCTAGAAATTTTCTTTAAATTAATTCTTTTTACAAAATTTATACAATCTTTTAATATCTTTAAAATTAAATCTTTGCTTTCACATCTTTTAACCATCATTTTATGAAACAATATACTTAATGAATTGAAGAAGTTTAAAACTAAAATAATGTAAAAGGTCTTCATAATATTCCTACATTGAAATCACTAATTTCAACTTTATTTTTAAATAAATAATTATAAAAAATGTAAGTGTCACATGGAAATAAATTCATTTACAGTTTGATAGTTTAAAATAGTAATTATGGTAATTTCATTAATTCGTATTTAAAATAATCTGTTCAATCTAGGTGTATATATGTACTGAAAGCGTTGCTAAGCATTTGAATACGAGTGATGTTACGTTATATAGGAATTGGTGAATACCAGGGATGTATGTCGGTTGCATATTAATTCGTGGTTTTGTCTCTTCTGTATTACTTATTTAAACACATCGCTCAGAGCGCTGTGAAACCCTTATTCAATTTATGTTAAAACGGTCATGATTTGTGTAAATTTGCTTGTGCATTTCCAACATTCCTGTTTCGAGCAGCCATCGTTAAATCGGATGTACCTAATTTTATTTTATTAAAAAAAGACAAATACAAAACGTGATGCTTACACAAATAAACGTCAATTTGCTTTTAAGTTATAGAGGTATTTCTATTCTTGTCGACATTTCAATTTACCGACGTCATAGAAATTTCTTCATTTTATATTAAAATTTATGTATCACTGCAATTTATATTCTACTTGTTTCAACAAATTCATTCCGAACCTCAAACCCTAAAGACATGTTTGTTCTAATATATTATTAATAATCTTTGATTTTCGAGCTATAATCAATAGTTTTAAATGAATATTTTAGACAATTTAATGGAAATCATGATACAAGGATTCATTAATAAATAATATATCAAATAGTTTCATTAATATATAATATAAGCCTGGAGTAAGTATTCGTTGAATTATTCAAATAAAAAAAGCTATACTTATTTTGAAACAAAAAGTTGTATTTTTTTAATTTAGTGAAGCAAATATAAACAAAACAAGTGATATATTAAAAATAAAATAAAACATTTTATTTAAATTCGACACATTGTTATGATCAGAATATGAAAAGTCACAAGGTCCAATTACATATGCTTATGTTCACGTTTTCCAACGATATACATACATACCGCTTTCGTTCCAGAACCTTATTCTTCATGCCTCCGAGGTTTTATTTCGCATAAGTTAATTTGAAGTCTCTCTTCTCCTGCCAGTAGCAAAGATGGGAAACAAAATTCGTCATTGTTATTCATATTGAATTTTCGTTTAAAGATACACAGTTTGTGGTGTAGCGTAGATACTAACTTTTACATGTAGGGTGATGGTAAAAACTTTTTAATTTTCTAATACGATCTAACTGAATTTTAAATAAGTTATAGCCGGTTATTTTCATATGCTTAGTAAATTTATTGAACATTACAATATTTATTCTATAAATTTTTGAAACATAATTTAAAAAAATCAGGTTATGGTTTACAAATTCTATAATGAACTAACTATAGATTAATTTATTAAATTACCCTACTGTATAACAACATTTTTAATGAAATATTTAACATTTATTTTAAAAAAATGGATTGTTTCGACGCAATGGTTTCCAAACTTAAGATAATTAAATGAATTTTATTTAAAAATGTTATTTTTCCTACAAATGTGACTTGTAATTGTTAGGAAATTAGTTTTCTTAGTAATTTAAAGGACAAGGCCGAGTAAAAATATCCTTGATTTGATATAAAATATATTTTTTACAGTTAAAGCGTTAACTAAGTCAATGTATATAGTTACTGTTTAATGAACATACTAATTAATACATATGTACTATATATTTGTTACAGTTAAATTGTTAAATAAGTCAATATTTACAGTCACTAGTTAATATTATACAGTTGTTAATACAGATGAACAATTTTTTTACCTTACATTCATATATTAAATATATAATAAA
>CM008231.1:2026714-2041805 GCA_002278615.1 Pogonus chalceus | reverse complement strand
AATGAATTAAAATGAGAGTAATTTAAATTTTATATCAAATGTTTTTTTTAAATTTGAAAGGTACGTCCATAAAGCAATAAGAAAAATAATACAATATTGCTGCGCAATATTCATACGTGATCTAACGCAAAGGTTAAATTTCCGCAGGGCATTCTTTAATAACTGAAAGAAAATTTTGTTTGAAATTTTGTGGTAAATAAGATTCCGTTTCCGGTATTGTTGTTATTTGTTGAACGCGTTGTATTTGGCTTTTATTGATGTTATATATTTGTATGGTACATTACTACAACAAGCAAAACTAAATGCAGATATTTATTTTTATAACCATTCAGTAACAATATGCATTTGCGATTGAAGTACCTACTTTCACATTTGTTTGCATGTAATTCACATATTATTACATATGCGCTCTTTGCATTGCTCTATGCTGTGTTGTTTTAGCATATGTGTACTGTTTGGTATTGCGAATATAAAATGAATTATTAGCTACGGTTACAGTCATGAAAGATTAATGATACAGATATATGACAGGCTTACTAGGTGATTATATTTTATGTATAAAAAATGAAAAGAAAAAAAATATATATAAATTTATTATATTTGAAAAATGTTTTCGGTTAAATTGTAATTAAATATTTTATTGTTGGTTCGCCATACAAAATTCGCTGACTCGTAAATAATTTTATTCATTTTATTTACAGAAATAAATCTTTTACCGACACACTTTATCTATGGAAGTATTCATTTGATTTAAATTCTATTGAATTTCAAGATGGAATTTTTATTCAATTTTACTAAATACACAAGAAATACATACATATTCATCGGCAATATTAAATACATTTTATACAATATTCTTAAATTTTTATCAATTTATCATGTTCATGCAAGTTTGTGTTACTTATTTGAGTGCGATCTAAACGGAGTAAAATACTATTATTGTATATTATGACAAGTGATACAAAACATTAAATTTTATTGCATTTTTAAACTGAAAATGCCAGTGGCAAATTGACTTTTACATAGCGCCATCGTATGTTTTGTAACACGCAATGTTGTCAGAAGATTAGCTGATATTTTCGAGAAAACTTGTGTGATAAGTGAGATCGGTTTATTCGCATCCAGTACTGATTTCCCCTAGGATTTCACTTCACACAAGTACACATATTGTTATCTGAAGACTTAGTTGCCTTTCGCAGCCTGCTTGCGATCTTCGACCGACTTCACGAGTAACTCAACGTTCGGTTCTTCGCTTACAAAACTTCAATGACTCTTTCTTTCTTTTGCTTATTTAAAAAGCTCAGTAGTTTGATGTCTTTTCTTTTGCTTTATATTGACTCTATGTAAGGTTAAATGGTACTTTGACAACAATATTTAAATACTTCAAACTTGCATTTATTTCATCCATATAAAAATAAATAAACTTCAAATATTATAAACTCGATACACCAACAAAGGAATGTAACATTAAATCATTTATACTATGAATCAATAAAATATATTTAAATCAAGTAAATGAGCATTAAATTTTCATCAGTCATAAATAGATTATTGCTAGCTCGTTTGATTTGCATTTAATACATAATTATAGAACTTATTTATTAAATTATTTATTCGATTCAGTTACAATGCAATAATCCACATCATCTAAATCTAAAATGATTTTGTAATTAAACACTTCTATTTTTAATATCGTATTGTTATTAACACAACTTTACAAATAGTTATCAAAACTGGTTGAATTATTAATTATTTTATACTCTTGTGAATTATAGTTTTGATTGTAATATTCTGTGATTTCTAAATCTGTTTGAATTTAAATTCAAATCATAAAAACAAGAATTTTAGTAATATTAAGAAATCTTATTATTAATGTACAAATCTGCAGCCATTTATCTAAATATACAGCACTGCTTCTGTTTTTTAAATGTCGTTTTTTCGTTTCATCAGATTATTGTTATTTATTTTAACGTTTCTTATACCACAACATTTGATTAAAAAAATAATCAATACAGTTACTAGTTGTTATATAACACGTGCCGAGTGCAAAAAATAAAAGAAATACTTATTACTTTTGTATAATTTTTTTTTCCAATTCCATTAAATAACAAATTAAAAATAAAATACAACAAAACAATTATAAAAATGATGATATCTCGTAAATATAATAATTTTTAGGACAAATCCATGTTCTACCTTGTTTCTACAAGAAAAAAAAAGTATATTAAAAATTAAATTCTTTAGACAGTTGAGCGAGCAGTTATCTCATGAAAACGTATTTTATTATTTTCGCGGGCTTAAGAGACTTTCATTTTATACCTTATTATAAATACAAAGCATGTAAACCGGATAGAGATAATTAAAATTTTAATATCTGCCGTTTAAAAGACTTCATAAGGTCCGTAAATATTTATAATGAAGTAGATGTTTTTATTATTTTTTGTCTATTNTACATGGTGATACTTGCAGCTTAATGATATTTTCAGTAGAAATCCATCCGAAATGTGTTATAAAATAAAAGCATCCAATTCAAAAATAACGTATATAATGAATCCTCTGTGATGTTTGCTATTAAATCTGAAATAAAAATTCTAAAATAATATTTCTTGTTTTTACGAGGATTATTATTTGACAGTTTTTATTCACGAAGCACTGATGCGTGGAGGTGCGAAGCGTTATTGGATTGCATTGCATTCTTTTGCCCCCAGTTTTCAGTAAAAACTCGTACAGTCCTGTTCCCATTCTGTTCTGTTGTTTAATGTGAAATATGATTTTTTTGTGAAATTGGAAACATGGTTGGCGTGCCCACGGCATTAAGCCAAAAGTAGCGTACGTACATAAATCTAATTAGCTCTCGTAGTGTATGCGGTTGTGATATGTTTGATCACGTCACAGTTGTGAACAGCTTAATGTGCGACTACCGACGATACCAACGAGAAAGCACATAACAACCAACGGTCATTTCATCCATAGATTTTAAAATATTTTCTTCTAAAATTTTCTCTTATTAATATTCCTTTTAAAGAAATCAAAAATATATATTCAACAAATTGAAATAAAAAAAAAACATTAAATTATTTATTGGTTTTTAACCTAAAACAACTTACACTATACATATGATATTCTAAAAATATCTATATAGACAAAAAATATGATATCTATACAGATATCTCATATATAACTTCATATAAGTATATCAGTGTGTTGGTTAGAGTATCCATATGACTGCTACCATCGCTTTGAAATACAGAATAAAATTTTGCCGATATTATTTCTTAATTGGTACATTTTTAAACACATTTCTGTCAACTTTAAAGTTGTGACTTCTGGCATGAAGCCAATATTGCTGGTTTTCTACGAAACCCGAACAAAAAATATCCATTATATTTTATCCAGAATTATTTGAAAAGTGTTTCGGATTTATCAATTCTAAATAGCGTATATACTGTCGTGTATTGAAAAATTTGTAGATATTTAATGTTTTATAATAGAAAGAATATAAATTTAAATGTAATTAAAATTTTGATAAGATAAAAGTCTTTACTTAGGAAAAAAAGAACGAAGAACGTCTAGTATATGAAAAATAAATATTTAACCGAGCGGTTGGATTAAGCCACAGCTTATATTATTCCTGTGAAAAGTCTGTAAGCTGTGGCCTACAATTCTGATAATTACATTTTTTGTTATTGTTAACGGCTTGACGCTTTAGAATACAGCGAGCATTTCTTTTGTGGGGTATTTCTGCGCGTCGTAGTTACGAACCGGGCGAGTTGTCGCGAACCAAAGTGTGACGTGTTTCACGTCTCGCGAGACGTGGAGTATTTTCCGTTTTAGCAAGACGTACAACGAACCTATGAAAACTCCCTTTTTATTCCATTTGGCTCCTTTGAGACGACCGGGAACAAGGCAAGAATGCGC
The DNA here is from genome assembly GCA_002278615.1 of Pogonus chalceus. Lineage (NCBI taxonomy): Eukaryota > Metazoa > Arthropoda > Insecta > Coleoptera > Carabidae > Pogonus > Pogonus chalceus. The sequence continues at coordinate 2,037,887 of CM008231.1, read as the reverse complement.
CTAAGCTTCTTAACTCGCACGGAGCATCGGAAACGAATCATGCTGCCCCTACGGAAAACGGCACCCAACACCGGACATGCCTAGAACCAGCTCTGAACGCTTCATGCTTTACTACTAACTACAACAGAATAGAACTCACTTACTTGGTTTAGTATACACTCCCAGTCTCTCTTCCAGTTGTGTATAGATAAATTTACTAGTCGTTTCACTTGTATTGCCCATGGGATCACACCATCCTCTAGTTAGTCTTACTATTTAAGGGTACATGCTTTGTTTTCCTAAATTACACGCTCTATCAGAAATATTAAATAATCCTCTACAGATTTGTTTTCAAAGATAAATTCCTAAATCTATATTATTTATCTATAACGACGATTGACTATCAAATAGAAAATATAACTGAAACAAAAATGCTGCACAATAGAGCTATTCTACAATTGGCGTAGTTGCATATCATTGAATATATTTAAGAGAAACGAAGATTTCAAGTTCTAAGAATAAAAGATCCTGTATAAATAGATGCATGGATTTTCTGGAAACAGGACAAATATTCACGTATAGAATTGCATGAAGGCGTATTCTTTGCTAGTTTACTTTTTGATTTGAATATTTGATTATTTTTATAGAATTCAAAAATATTTTGTGTTTGCGTATATGTAAATTTATATTGATAAATAGTGAATATAATGTTTCGGTATATAATTATATACTGTTGATGGTAATTTAGTATGGAATACAAACAAAATAAAACAAGTAATTACGCTAATAATGATTAAAACGTCTAATATCAATTACCTGCCACTTAAAGTTGTTACAATGTGTTCAGCAAATGTCTAGATATCGTATCCATGATATCAGATAAATGATAGCGCTTCATTTAGTCAAGTGTTGCACGTGCAGACTTGTGTTCGACTAGCAACACAACTCCGTTACCAAACCTCTAAACCCTTGGCGTCTCTGTAACCCGCCAAACCCATTCTTCATGCAACCATCCACTTTGTAAGGGTAGCTTCGAGTTTACGGAGAATCTGGAATGTCGCTTACATTACAAAGCCTGCGTGTTTACCTCATCATATCGTACTCGAAAACTGTTGTCGGGTAGACTTCCAAACAAAACGCGCCTTACCGGGGCAGGAATATGACCCGTACGATATACCTATACACGTAAATTGTCACACATATCTATATATAATACGTATACATGTATAGAACCGCACACCACATTCTATTTTATCTTCTGACATATCTCGAATACAAAGCAAATAGTCACAAGCTTAAGTGCGGGAGTAATTTAATCTTCCTAATTCAGTATCATCGTTTTGCTAATATTGTTGTCAATAATGATATTTTTAAACGGTGTATTGTATTTACAATTGGGGTGAAACATATATAATTAGAAATGTTTCCTACAGCGGAAATTATTATGCAAATATTATACCATTATTAGTCATCTTCATTTTAGTACCACCATTTAACTTTAATCACTATTTACTTTAATTTTTCAAGTACATAGTTTTACAGAATTTATAGTTACAAAGTTTTAACTCAGAATTCATCTTTTAAAAGTCGTTTCCTACACACTCAACAAACAGGTACTTTATTTTAAAAGCTAGCGGCGGGGATTGAACTTTTAACTTTTATGAACATATTTATCTTAAATAACTATTTCTGGATTTTCAAAACTTATTTTATTTTTNGAATTTTTATTTTAAATATAGAAAATTTATGATTTCAAAAGTATGTTTATAATATTTTATTAGAAAATTGTATGTTTTATCTTATTGTTAATAGTTTTTATGGTAAACATGTATTTTCTTCTATTTGGAAAGAACATTTACAACTAAATTCTACAAAGTTTTGAAAAAATGTTAAATATATTCAAATATATAAATTGATGATATATTAAAATTTTATATTCGTACAAATTAAATGATTTGTAAGAAGTAATGAAGTAAAAAATATATGGTATTCGTGTATTGTTGACTTGAAACAAATACAATTTCAGATTTGCATTACACCGATTCTTTGTATATTTGTTTCTTGTGTGTGTATGTTTGCATGTGACACTGACACGCGTTGGCGTAAGTAGATGAATGAACCGGCAATTCTTTTCGCGCGGATCTTTGTAGACATGAAATGTATTGAGGAACGACGTATCGTATTGGGAAGTCGCTGCGATATCAGAATGTCCTCGCGCTTAACGTGCCATTGTGTTCGACAGGCGCAATTGCCTCCGCTCTAGAAGACGAGAATGGGAACATGAACGTACCAACATTTCTCTGGTTCTTAACGGGGTTTGAGGGGAATTGACAACACTCTGACAATTCGACAAACTCTGTTCTTATTAATTCTACATTATTTCATGTACTGATTCTAATATAGAATTCCATTTGTTGATATCTTTTCCTGAGACGATACAAATAAATAATAGTTAAACTATATTATTCTCTCGTTGTCCAGATGTGGCTTTTTTATTTAAATAATATGCAAGTAGAACCTTGAAACATAATAATAATTTTAAAAGATTTGTCTTTAAATGTTTAATTTGAAAAACTACTATGGTTAAAAAGAAGGTTCTACTAAATGCTCTATTTATTTGAAAGAGTGTAGAAAAGAAAGATTTGCCGTATTGAGGTTATAAAACGTTGAAGCATTTTATGTCACATTGAATGTAAATCATTGACAAAGTCTCATTCAGCAGTCCGCAATTTTGTTTCCAGCAGTTGTTCATGAGATACCTTTTTATTCCCAGAATTCCACTAAAACACCGTCGAATGTACATTTTTTTCTTCCTTGTTTACGGCATTACTTAAAACTGAAGTTATTTGGCATGGTCTGGCACAATGTGCGACGCCCGATGAGAAAAGGAAACAGGCCACGAAACAAAAAGCAAAATGGCCGGGAAGAGGATGGAATGGGTGGCTTGAGGAGTATTCTGAAAGTGGGATGGTGAATCACGGATAGCCGTTCCGATGGGCCAAGTGGTCGCAGTGGCCCACGGACGTGCATATATTCACGAGACACAAGCTTCCTCTTGCCTTCCTGTTTTCTACCTCTATGTTCCATCTGTTCTGTTGGGGTCGCAGCCTTCGGGAAAAAGACATCTCACCATACAGAAACAATTACATTAGAGAGCGGAGCGCGTACACATATATACGCATACCCGCACGCCTTTTGCTTCCTCACTGTCTTCAGCTTACAGAGATGGATTCATTTCCAATTTATTTTAACTATATATTCTACTAAAAAAAAAAAAAAACTCTCCCTTAATCTAAACGTCCACTTATTTATCAAATTCTTATCTACTATCTGAAAATAGGTTATCTTTCTTTGCATGCAAATATGCTAAGCGCATCTGAATAAAATATCAATTAGCAAAACGTTATTCATTGAAAAAGTCTATAAGTATGTGCGGAATTTCTAATGAAAGATCTTTAAATATTTAACTACAAATTTAAAAAAATACTTCCTATCGAATAATTAAAAACGCTAAGTACAAATGAAGCTCACAACCTTGTATTGTATTTATAATTATTAGAAACTTGATGAAGTTAAATAATTGTTTATACACTAAGTTACAAATGAAGAAAATTTATGCTGTTTCTAATAACAATGAAAGCATTTATGATTTGAGGGTATTTTTGAAATGACTTTGTTTAATATGATGTTGAAATAAAACTATTTGATATTCAAAGAAACGAAAGACATAACAAAGAAGATCTAATAAAATGCATTAGGGTGAAAGTTTTGAGAAGTGCGGCCCTGTATCCATGGCAAAGATATCTGAGAAAACATTCGGTGATATTACGGTAACGTCGCGTCGTGCTCGTGTTACGGTGACGATGACGTCGCCGGGAAACGGTTACGAAAAGAGAAGGACGGTTACGAGGCATGGCTGCCGAAAGTGGCAAATCCCAAACGTGTTATGTTCGACCGTGGCTGGTGGCTGGTGTTCCCTGTTCCACTGGCGTGAGTTACGTACGTTTCCATGAAAGTAACGAAAAGGATTCGAAACATTCATAACGTAATGAAATTGCCTACTAGCATGCCACTTCAATGCTAAATAACTTGACCGATTTATTTTACTTCGTTATAATGATCACAATCACAAACGGTTTACGCCAATTTTTACATTTTTTCATTATCCCTTAAACATTAATATATTCACTTTTATGTTAATCTAACTTCTTTACTTTACTTCCCTACTATACTATTTTTCATCTCTCTATAAATAGTTCTTTCAAATTTATTAATTATTTATTTGTTATTAAATATTTAGAACTTTAAAAAACATAAAACACTTTTAGTCTGCTAAGTTTGGCCATTCATCACTTAGAAACAATGATAAATGTAATATTGTAACCTTTGCTTTACATTTGTTTATAAATTTAATTATTGGTTTGTTGTGTTTGCCGGATACTGACAATTAACATTAGAACTAAATATATTGGAAATTCAATCTGCTGTTACCTACAGTGTCTATACAATAATTGATTTTATGTTCGTTTATCTAGTTTGACATTTGTTATAGATGTATTAGAAACTTCTATCTAGTATGTATAACTATTATTAAGGTCACCATTAAATTAAATTAATCTGTATTAAGTATTTAAACTCTCTCGAAATATGTTATAGTTTGAATTTAAGTTACCTTAAAAACTGTTATTATATTTTATTGTGAATCAATTTCAATTGAACTCTTTTATATAGTCTAAAATGTTTGTGTTATTTGTTGTTTATATATAACTTTAACGTGAATAAATATAGCACAAACAGAAAAGTTATTTAACAAAAATAGTTCCAACATGAAAGCGATAGCGAAAAGGTTATAGAAATAAATTTTATTTATTTAAACAGACTTTCTTTGATTCTGGTAAACTTGCGCTTTTATTTTTATATGAAAGTAATTTTTTACACGTTCACAATAAATTTATTTATAACAGTGAAATACTTCAAACATGCATTCAATAAAGTTTTCAAAGGAATTTGTACAGTTGAAGCAAATAATATAATATACCTATAAATAAATGGAATTATTTTAATTTTTTCTATTGTTGAATTCTTAGCAATAACTTTTAGGTAATTGTTAAAATATTTTAATTAAATTTAACTTATTTCTTTAGAATCTTAAATTAAAATTAAGTACAAGCAAATTTTCTGCCCTAAATTAATAATTTTAGACAAGTACATCATATTAAATCACTTTTTCCTAATATGCTACCTTAAATTACTATAAAAATTTTACTATTATGAAAAATACTAAAACGAAACTGCATTCCATCAAATATAGTTTCGTGACTAATTTGAAAAGAGTAATATGGTCAATTTTTAGCGGAAACCTCTATACTAATTTGAAAACATATTTTTTTGTTAAATACGTTATTAAAATCTTGTTAGTAGTGTTTTCGTGCAAATGTCTACCAATTATGTTATTCATAAAAATTAATTGATAATGTAAAACATGCAAGTTTTTTGTTTTTTCAGCTAAATACATGTTGTTTACGAAAAGACAAACTTTATTTTTGGTTAAATTCGATAATTTGTAATTATATTTAAGGATTAATTAATTGTTGCTTGAATATAAACGGATTTGTGACACTTCATTGATAATGGTACGCCACATGCTGGCCACTTTGTTTATATAGCACATCCTATGAAATGAGCTAAAATGTGTTTGGATCGTTCATGCTAGACTATATATGCATATAACACAGGTAGTTAGTAAACGCATTTTCCATTAATTTATAGCACATACCGCTTCAATAAAGCAGCTCACATTATCGTAATGTATAATCCTTGATGGTCCTACAATATATGCCATTGTTTATTACACCGTGACAAGTTTACATTCCAAATATTCTTACAATAATATCGTTATTATACGTTTTTTAATTGCTGTTATTATTAAAAGTAGTTAAATATTCTTAACGTGTACTTGTTAATTCCTTTGAGCTCAAAAAACTATCAATTAGAGATATTAAAGTTTTGTGAAGAAAAGAAATAGTTGTGTTTTCATTTATTTATATCAATTAGAGTTAATTTTTTAAATCTCAGTAATAAATTATTTGATTTTGTGTTACAAAATATACTAGTAAGTTGTTGAAAACATCTGCTTATTTCTTAGAAAGCTTAACGAAAGGAAAAAAGTTTCAAGACAATGAAAACATCAAAGTGCATGAAGTGAACATTATCCTGTATTCATATAAAAGTATGTTACGTGAAATCTGAGACTCTGATCTTATGAAATACCTTCATAGATTCTAAAATAACTAAATAGCGTAGCACAGTGTTCTTCCTCTTGTACTAGTTTACAAAGTTGTACTCTGCTACAAGAAGCTGGTAGGGTTACAAGATGGTGGTTGCTCATGTAAAGTTCGTCGCGATGTCTTATCTGCGGCTGTTAACTTTAACCACTTTGAACGATAAGCCAATTACATTAACTCGACGTGCAAAATAACACCATTCACAACGGGTACCTGCTCGATAAAAAATACCAACAAACATTTCAAGAGACCGCCATCAAAATGCAAAAAATAAAGAAAAATACTCGACTGTAGACTTATACTACAGAAGTTTGTATAAAAATTGGTTATTAAACAAAAATATTTTAAACGTTTTCATTAATTCTGTCATATCGGTTTCAGAGCATTAAAAATATTGTAAAATATATTTAATTTAATTTAATGTCTTTAAAGACATGAAAAGAGAAATGAAATTTGTAAAACATTAATCACAAAGTATTAAAATATCTAAAATGTATTCTAGTTAGGAAAGTTTTAATTTTCAATAGTATGCAAATAATATTTTACCCCACGATTATAATAACACAAGTTCAAATATGAATTGATATCCAATTCTCTTTACAGTATAACGTAGCGATTTAATCAACAAAGGGTTGCAAGAGGTTACGTTCTGTAGAACCTTAATCACAATGAATATAAGCGCGAAAATTAGTAGGCGTCATAATTTTAAATGAAGGGCATTAGAAACCGTACGGTTGAAGCATAGCGCTGCCACCTGCAACAACTTTGCGATGCATGACAGCTCGAATCATAAATCATGCGGAACTTTCATAGTTTTCTTAAATAAGAGTTAAATGTTATGAAATGCAAATTTTCGCTTGTTGTAATAATGCAAATAATGGAATAATTATTTCGTGAACTACAAATGTATGCAAATATCAATAATGTGTTTTGAAATGGTTGTTTTGCATAATTTCACTGTTTTCCGTTTCGATTAGTTACGCTTTTAAATTTTATCTGTAACAAAATGAAGTACAAATAAGAAAATTTTTATTGTATAAAAAAAAAAAAACAAATTATATTTTTAAATTACAAGAGAATAATGAATTCATTTCGTTATAAGCCAACAAAATATTTCCGCTGTAATTTGTTTACCAAAGCACAATATGAGAAGGAGAAATAACAGACAAAACAAATAAAAAAATCTTTATAGGTTTCCTTTGACCAAAGTGAAGTAGAGGGGAATCTTATGTTGTTCGCTACCGTCAGGCATAATTCACTAAATGCTTCTGTAGGCATTTTGACAGATACAAAGAATATTATTTGCGTTATATTATATTCTAATAAAAGAAAAAAATAAAACAAAAACATTGTTTTTGAAATTAGTTTTCTCTTTTATTATAATGAAAATTTTAATGCTACTAGGCAAAAAATTGTCATTATAGGAGGAACAAAATTTGTTTGTCTTCTTACTGATATTAAAAACAAATGAATTTATATTTTCTTATTATACTCGCAACTTTACCTCTATNTTTGTAAATGCATGGTTCTTTTTATGTTGCGAATATAAAATTTTTGTTCAAGTGAGAATTATTTATACATTTACATTTGTGTTATGTTAATAATTTAATAAATATTAAGTATTTCATTATAATAATATAATGGAAAAACCATTTATATTGTTTTACGCTCTATACGGATAATAATAGTTTGTTCTCACTTCTGAGTTAATTTATTTAATATGGAAACTTAATAAGAATAAACAGATATAGTTTAAAAATAAATATAATTGTCAAGTTTTCTTAAATGATCAAAGTTTTGGATATATTCTATTACTTTTAACTTTTGACTTTGGAAAATGTAAGAGAAACTAAACACGTTTATACAAGTTAAATATATATAGAAGTAAACAATACAGTAGTAGATGGGCAAAATATGTAGAATATTTGTGAGAATATGGCGTAAAGAAGCAAGTTGATACGGCACTGTCTGAGTTCATGGAGCACTTGAATACGACTCAGTCCATGTACGCCCAGAGCATGGCACAAATGAGGTACATGTAGCCAATTAAGCTCTCGCCCTAGGCACTACTCTGTACTGTTGCCTGCCTGTGTTCAGTGTTCAGTGTTCAGTAACTGAGGTTCTAGGTTGAACAGGAGCACACGTGGAACTGTGTACGTTGAACAGTGAATGTTCCTGTGGCAGCCCCTGGCCCCTACATAAACTCTAATCCGAGTACCAAGTACTCGCCCCATAAGCGATGACTTTTGTTTCATATACAGAACAAAAAATAAACTAGTTATAAATATAATACCTTTGTGGGTTAATCACATTTATACTCTTATATACAATAAATAAAATTATAACTAGTGTTGAAATTTTATTCCTATTTTAATTATTTATAATATTTAATTAACTATGCAAAAATATAATGTTGGTTTTTAATAACCTCAACTTGATGCAAATTAATTTAAAACATAATTCCAAATAATAGAAATATTAAAAAAAAAAACATTTAATATATTTCAATATGAAATATTTTAAAAATTACCTATATTCATATATTCAAATTAAATTTTTACCCACAAATATTTTAATTTATGTTTATTAACAAAATAATTATATGCGTATGTTACTAATATATTTTTTATTTGTTTCAGGTATGCACATCAATTTTCCCTGCTGATATATTTGTAAGTAAAATAAAAATCGTTTTATTTATATAATCGAATTTATATAACAAGATTAAAACAAAATATTAGTCCTAATTTTCATGAAAGTCAGATATAATATGTAGCCCATATCCCGCTTACCATCTATTATATATTGCTTTTACAATCTGCTGTATAAGCTCAGCACGCACTATAATATATGATATATGAGCACAATAATTGTAGAAACAATTATTGTTTCAGAAATAACACACTGTGTACCTAAACTATTATTTACTATTATTGTTATTGTTTATAAAGGTAGGGCATATTAGGTATCTATGTTTCATTTTACATAAACATATTTTGTTTGTTTATGTCTAGTTCCGTTCTATAATCACAATTGTACATTATTCAGAATGATTTTTATTCTTTATTCGACTTGTAGAAACATCAATTCAGTTTATATATGCACAAATAATCGCGATATATTTAAAATTTGTTTACATACTTGCATCTCTTCAGTTGAAACTAATAAGATCATTACAGTTATAAAACAAGTAAGAGGTTAATCGGAGGTATCTCTATACTACTGGGATTTAAATACGAATATAAAGCATATGCAGTTATGTATCTTTGCATTTGAAAGATGAAAACAAGTTCAAATATTAGAAATACATGAATTATTGCAAACTTTAATTTAAAAGAATATGCGTAGGATTATAAGATGAGTTTTTGAAGAAATGTGATGTTATTTGTTCCAAATATAAATATACTCTATATTAAAGATAATACATACATCATTCAAATTAAAATACAATCTAATCTATTTCTTAACATACATATATAACTAGGTTTTTAAGTCGACCTTAGTAACGATCAAAGTAAAAATGTAATTTAAAATGCAATTGGTATTTATATATAAGGTCAATTTATATTACTTGTATTAACTTGTCTTGCAACGTAAGTGGGCGTTAGTCTCTACGAGTTTTCTTTTAATGCTCTTAATCTTAAACTCTGTTTTGATGGAATGACATGTTATTTTTTATTAAAGATAGTGGATTAATGTATGTATGTTATTCCAATCAAAATAGAAACTAATGTAATTTGCTTTAGATCAATCGAAGTAAAATATATGCTTTTAATATATAAACTTAATTTAAAATGAAATTGCAATTTCAAAAATATTGTTTACCTATAAAGTCAGTTTATATAACTTGTATTTACTGGCTAATGTGGGTTACTCTTAAAAAGTTTTTTCTATTGGTATTAATCTTAATATCTTTTCTGATGAGATTTCATGTTATATATTAGGAAAATTAAATAAAAATATAGGTTTTATTGATAGGGTAGTAGATGAATATATGTTATTTTAGCAATGCTCAATCAAAAGAGTTATTTCTTAGACTTGTTTACTTTATGAACTTTATAAGAAGAAATGTAAAATGTAGAAATGTGTATAGATAGCATTGATTTATAAATTTCATTACCACAATAATAATACATAAACGATCTATTAGTATATAGGTATGTAAAGCGCGCACGCAAGCTTATTGATACGAGCGCATGTACAATATTCGTGCAAATTCACACGCAAAACGCTATAACATATTATGTGATGATAGGAAAACAATACCGCACGCTATGATATTGAGATATAGTTTCCTGCCTTGAAGCTATAATGTTATATCATTTCTATATCAATTGTTTAATAATATTTGTTCGTATATATGTTTTTCCTCAATTTTATTAAGAAAATATTACAACACAAACAACACAAGCCTAAGGCAAACAGGAGCATATATTTAAATTAAAAATAATAAAATGTTTTACATACGTATAAAAGTATGATACGTTCTACATACACACCGTCCAATAGCGCATATATTGGTTATATACTTAGTTTAAAACAAAGAAAAGTTTATAACTTGTTTATTCATATTTCCATTTTCTACACGGCTGGAAAACTTTTCGTTTATTCTTCCAACGAACGAGTTCGTTCCTGTATAGATATATGTATATGTATAAAAACATTTATTCTCTGTTTAAACCATGGCCGCAAGTGAAGAAACCACCGTGGTTTAATATTTAAATATATATAATACCGCGATTTTATTATTATTTATTTGTTTGATAAAAGAATACTTTAATCATAAACAAATACTAAGTTCAGTTTATAAAATATTATTTTTAAATTGCATTTATGCTGGTAATATTTATTTTCTGTTTTTAAAAGATCCGAGTATTAATTGTCAGTTTTATTTAATGTTTTTTTTTTAT
>CM008231.1:1975218-2005445 GCA_002278615.1 Pogonus chalceus | reverse complement strand
TAGTTTTAAACTTTTCGTACAAAACATATTGTACATACCTCTTGCGTGAACTTGGTTTCCGGAATCGTTTTAACTCTTTTCCGTGAACCAATCGTTCCTGCACTTGGTATGTAAATAACTATTTTAGAACATAAATTATATAGAAGTATTTGATTGTTATTAAATTTAAATTTATATTTTTATTGAAGTTATTAGAGTACGTAAAAAGGACTTAATAAAATATAAAGTAAGTAAATGTCAATTGTTTAAAAAGTATTTAAAAATGGTTGTTAACAATATAGTAAATTTAAAAACAAAGAAAAGCTAAAGATAAGAATAGGGGTTATTGTTTTAAGCATACAAACGAGGCGAAACTGAAATGAATTGTAAAATGAAGTGTACAACTGCGTTTGAGAATGGTAGCTTTTCCTGCTACAACATGTCATTACCGTAGTTACGCTATTGAAAGAAACCTGTATTTATGGGTTACTCTCGCTGCTTTATCATTGTGGTATTACACTCTATTTTGAATCCGACCTGGCCATATTATATTGTTATCGAATATCAGTAGAATTATCTGGAGCATAGGCATTGTTCACAACGGATCACAATAGGCACTAGCGTTGCTAACAATAAAGATATCGTGTAGCCCATGACTGGTTGCGTACAAAAAAAACTACGGTATAATTTATGATTTAATTATAGTTTGATTAGAAATACTCTCTGTAGTCCAGTTAGTGTTTGTATATCATAACTTATATGGCTGATGTATGGACATAATTTACGTGTTGTTTGTGCCACAAAATTTGTCATACTAATTTACCAGAGGTTCTAAAACTAATCTGACAATTTTAGGTTATTCTTAATATATTTTTTTCATTATACAATTAATTTGAAGAAATACAATGTATTTTTATGAAATAATACACTTTTCCTAAATAAATAAAACAATAGTTATATTTTAAACAGAAATCCTAGCAATATTTTGAGTTAATTTTCTTTTCAATATGAAATAAAAATCTAGAACTTTTAACAGTTTATGTTCTTTTAATTGCAAAAATCTATATAAAAAAATAATGTCTGTATTTCTCATTTTACTTGAAATATGTATAATTTATGTANCAGTTTAAATATTTAAAATCAATTAACAGTTGTTAATAATATATAAAACAATTATGTATCGAAATGAATATGACACGGATAATAAACCACAACAAGAAGTTTATGATTATGGTTAACCATATTGTTGTTGGTGTATGCAACAACTTCAGAATTGCATTCATACTTTAAGTTACAGTGATAATGATTACTGCCACAGCTTTCAAATTTAATTGTATTTATAATCAAATTATACATTACAATATATATTTGTTTTGTTTTAATAAATATTAATTTTAGTCATGTAAATATTTATTTAAAATAAATATAACTATTTAAACGAATTTTTGTGGTTTATCGATATTTCAGTTCTTTGCTTGTTTGCTTAGTCGCTTCAGCATTTTATAAGAAATCGAAGGATGGGTATGAAATTTTTATTAATCTTTAATTTAGAATTAATTTATTATTTATTAAAAAAATAATAAATTACAAAGATAACTATACGAGAAAATAGCTATAAATAAAATGATATGTATATATAATTTGATGCTCTTGCCAGGGCCGTAACTAGGTAGGGGCCCAAAGCCAAGATCAAAGAAAGGGTTAGAAAGGCCCTTCAAAAAATTTAAACTCAGTTATTTTTAATGACTAAATAAATGAAATTGCAAAAAAGTAAGAAAAAAACAATTAAACTATTCCTAAATATAAACTAAAATTAAAATTACGCCCAGAAACAATTGAAAGAATAATTATTTTTTTGTTTATTTATTAAGACTGTTACTAAGCTTTAAAAAAAATGAAAAAATAGGAGCTTTAAGACTATCATATATGTATGGTTAGTTTTTTTTTTTTATAAAAGGGGGTAGGACAATTTGAAAGTTATTTCCAGGGCCCACAAAAAGCTAATTACGGCCCTGGTTCTGGTACATATCGGTTAGCCAATATATATTGTGTTAATGCGTGTTCGCATCAAGAGTACATTGGTAAAGGATTAAACATTAAACCATTATAACATTTTGCCGAGATGATCAAATTCCGAACTTTAACATAAATTATAAATTGAAAGCTCAAAATTTTAATAACAGAACTGTTATAAGTTGATATTTTATTACTGATAAATAAGTAAAGATGTTCTTGTAGAATTTCTGAATATCCGTATTCCGAGAAAGTGTTTTGTAGTAATTTGGAAGGTAATTATTTGGATAATATTTAGTGGTGTGATGTGTTAGTGTGTAAAGAAAGGCAAAGCGGGTGAAGCAAGCAAAGGAAAGCGTATAATAATATAGAATAGTACAGCAACAGCAAACTATACTACATAGTAGAGTAACGCGGTAACGCAAAGCAATAGTCTCAGTTCAGTTCCAAGCAAGCAAGCGTTAGCAAGCGTTAGCAAGCGTATTAATCACTGGTCGACGATTCCATTCATTTGCATGAATTGACGGATGAGGACGAATAACCGAAGGGATTCTGTTGCTCGCAGAAACATCTGTTTCATAGTAATGAACGGTGATGGAGTAATCAACGAACGGTTCCGAGTCACAACGTTGTTCCATTGTAATTATTTAAACGTTTTATCGGTAAACGGGAGATCACATTATTAAAATAGCTGGTGGCATGCGTATAGCCTTGTTCAAATCCATATTGGTTCTATTAATGAACGGTTTTGGGAACATGTCATCATTGATACGGAAACACCACCGGAACTCATTATCAACATATTTTCGCTATTGTATTGTTAATGATCATCATTTAAAACAATAATCATTTACGAAAATTAATTTTCACTACCAAACTGATTATATTTCATAGTTTTCATTTCAATCATACTTTTTTTTTATTCTTGCTTAATGCATTATTTCATTTATTGACTATCATTACAGCTACATTCATTATTTATACAATTATTTATATTTACATACATATCTGTATGAAATCATTATCTATTAAATTCATTTCAAATTTACATTCAAATTATAACGAATATAAAAGCTATTATTATAATAAAATATAAATTATATTTAGTTTTATCAAAGAATAAATAAGTTTTAGTTAAAAGTTATGAGTCGCACGGAGTAAAAAATATATGCTACAATTAAAATTTGTTTGTGATAATGAATGTATGAAAATACGTAAATAGCAATAATAATAATAATAACAACAATAACAACAATAACAACAAAACATAACAACAGTAAGAAAGTAAGAAGAAGAATCTTTAATATCTGTCCATTGGTGTTTACAGGCGTCTGCTTTAGTAGCTGCGACAGACTAAAGTCAGAGTATACAGAGATGGTGAAAATACTGTTGTTGAATGAGGGTTGGCGGCTGTTAGTATTAGTACATGTACGTGTGTGTGAAATTCGCGAAATTAAACCTCGGGAAACGGGTATTTGTTATGAATGATATTACGCGCGTGGTCGTGGGGTAATTCGCACAATACCTGCTGCCTTATTTCCCCTGCTTTGCTTTTGCTTTTGCTTTGGCGTTGTCGTTGCCGTTGCTTACTGTTGTGTACTCTGTGTGTTACGCGAAACGCGACGGTTAACGGCGGGACGCTAGCAATGAATCGTACGTTAAGAAATATTTAATACCATGAAAGCGACTTCCGTTGTCATAGCTCTGTGCTTTCTTGCTTGGCGATTCCTTTGCGAGCCGTTATAAAGTGCGATGAATAATGATAAGCACCTTATTACGTTTATTTTGTGCATGTTTAATTAGTTTCGAAAACAATGCCGCTGAGTAAACATAACGCCAGCACAAATAGAAACTTTTAAATATTTATGTTGCATAGATAATGGCTCTTGTTCAACTTATATTGCACCATCGTTCTCATTAACACACAACCATCATATATATTGAGACACCTGATTTTACATCTTTATCAAACTTATAAAATACCTTTTATTATTATTTTCATATTTAATTATATTTTAAACATGTAAACAAATAAATAATATAATAATTAAAACAAAATTATTTTTTTTCGAAATAGAAAATATATTTTCTCGGTAAATATATATAAATTTCTTTAAAATACAATTTACAGTGATATATTTGTTTATCAACTGTAATAAAATCATTTTGCATGTTGTTAAATATGTCGTACATATGCTATTATCTTAATTTTTAATCCATGCCGGAACAAACATTTTGTGCAGGCCAAGGTATCTATTTACTTATTTATATCTTGGGTTTTATCATGTTTTATGTCCTTGTTAGCATTTGCTCTTTCAGCGTTATCATAAAATCTAGGCATATGAAATTATTTCTTTGTTGTTTTATTCAGATTTTTAAAAACACTTTTTAATTTGTTTAATTATTTTATTGTTTTTAAGTTAAATCTCGTATTAGAGTTTTTAAAAAAAATGAGCAACTTAAATATAATATATATGAGATACTTTATACAAGTGACTTTGGTATTCTAGTAGAAATAGTAGCTAGTTAACCATCCGTTAAATAAGAACAGCGCATGTCACCATTAGAAGTGCGTCGTCGTTGGTGCGACGCCAACGACGGCAATAGCGTCGGCAACAGCGTCGGCAGAATCGCACCACCGTCGGGTTTGACCGGTCGCAGATTGTAATCTCATCGTAATAAACCGCCTGTCATGCAATGTTGCGTGCTCCGTATGACAACATAAAATACAGTACACACACCCTTACTCCTTTTCTCCTATACTTTTCTGCTGTTTTTTTCATTTTCATTAATTAAACAAATGAAATATGTATATAAAGGCATGCATGCATACATAAGTAATTAATAAGTGTACATATAGTAATATGTCCATTTGCGACTCTGTTATATGGACTAACCTGAATATACTAATACATCAACAGGAAACAATTTGACATCATATGTTAATAACAGGTTTCGACGATTAATATTATATAAATTAACTTCTATTCAAGTAAGAACAACACTTAAAAATTTTTAACTTTAAAATAAAAAAATTAAAAACAAAAAGCATTAGTTATAAATGTATATATGACTTACTTAATTAATTATTAATATAAATGAAACATGAAAAAATATATCATACTCGCTCACACAGTAATACATCTTATTTACGACAAGGTTTTCTTAGAAAAATACATACAAGAATCAAGATTTGAAAATAATACGTGTTAAACATGTTCTATAGAAAACATAAGAGAATATAATAAGAAATCAGTGAGTAATATCTACATATGAACATGAAGTTTTAGAATGTTCTGAAGTAATAAAATAGAATTGATTTGTTGAAAATGCTTTTAAGAATTTGTGGAATAAATTCTAAATAAATTAGTAAAGGAAAAGTATTTCTGTACAGTTGGTTGAATAGGAGGTTTTTTTCGTGAACTTAAACTGCGGTAAAAGTAAAAAATGAAACTACTGAGGGTTTCGAATTTGCGTCGATTCGACGTCAGGAAGTTCTGATTAATCGTCTTGAACGATCGCGCTAGTTTCCAGTTCCGGCATCAAATATAGCGCGCTCTGCAATCCAAATTTGCGTTTCGCTGCACTGCGCTCTGACTGCTTCCTGCCGAAGCCAATTTGCCATTTATGTATTCAAATGAATCGCCGAATCAAATAATTAGCGGATACATGAAAACACTGATATCTGCAAAACACCAGATTAAAATCGTCCGCGACAAATTGAATTCGATTAATTAGTAAACACTAATTAACCCGGTATAAATTTGAAATGCGGTCAGAATTTGTAAGTAGCTTCTGACCACTTTACTCGTCACACTATTTTCTATTAATTGTAATCATGATGCAATTTTGTACCTGGTTAAACATTTTCCTAATAATCTACACACAAACAACTAGAATGTCATTGCATTTTAAATGAATATAATAAATATTTAAAGAATACACTTCCTGTTCACTGTTTGTATCTTAACTGCATTTATTTATACTCTTCTTAATAAACGGCAAACGTCCAACAGTTCTTTGCTTATCTGATCATAGTTTACTTGATTTGCCATGCAAACTTTATTCTGCATAGATAATTATCAAAATTCAAGCATATTAATTTCAAATATACTATAATCTTTTCAACTAGTAGTAACAACATCGGCTTTACTATGCAAATAAGTTTAACTATATATTATACCAAAGTGGATAAGCATTTATTTATAAATTGTTTAGAAACTTATATTAATAAATAAATAATATTTGAAAATTAATACAGATACAATGATTTCTCTCTATTCTAATCATCTATGAAATATTGATAAGGGTTCTTTATTCCTCGTCAAAAAAATACATTTCTTTTATTTATTTTAAATAAATTTTGTAGTTGTAAATAATATGTTTAAAATTTGTTGTAAGTATTTGTAATGTAAGTAATGCTGTACAATAATGTAGAAAAATAGAGGTTAGGTTTAAAAGTACGTGAGTGTTAGATGAAGTAACGATGTTAGTGTAAGGGTGTAAGGTTTAGGGTGTCAGTATCGGGTGTATTCCTGCGGCATCGTCCCTGGCGTGCTTTTGTGGTGAGTTGCCGTTCGGCGAGTTCCCTGTCTGTGGAGTGCAGTTGATTAATGTGCGATGTGGTTGTTGTTTGCAGGACATGAAAGCTAGCTGGGCCGCTTCGCCGGGGACTACTCAACCCGCTGCCCTGCTCACGCTCCAACCGGTCCAAGGACAGCCTCCACCGCCGGCTCCAAATGTCGTCACCAACACGGCTGCCACTGCCACGGCTACGCAGCAGACACCAAAGCCAGACACATCCAGTAAGTACACTTATTTTATCTCATTCCCAAATCGTATTTGGATTATTTCCACGTTTTGAGCTCCTTGAAATGGGTGAAGTCTATTGGAATTGACGGTTTTTACTGTTCTAATGTAGAAAAAAAAGAAAACTCATATATCAGACCTTTGATTTTTCAAATAACATTTTTTGATAAATTTATATTTAATTCACTAAACCATTCCATCAAAATAAAAATTATAAACCTACATTAACAATCAACTAAAAATAAAATTCAACGCTTTAAATCGTTAACAAAAAATAATATTCAATTTCATGAAAATTTTAAATGACGTATTAAAACAAACCGCGTTATAACACAAAATGCTGCTGCAATTTAATACTAATTTCATAGCAGCCGAGTTGGAACAAGAGGATTTGGTTTGAACCAAATCGTAAACCGTTTTCAAATGCTGTTGCACAGTACGGATTTAATTTAGATTTTCACTATTGATTTTAGAAGCAATAATTAATTTCAAAATGATCTATGTGAATATTTACTGCCAACAAAAATTTATTCAGCTGTTATAATGCTTATTAGTGTTATTTAGGTAATTAAAAATGCACTGTTCTATATTTGTACTCCATTTTCATTGAACTAAATTAAAGCTTAAAATTGTATCAATTATCCTTTAAATAACTTCTTTTATTTTAATTCTTCAATATAAGAAAAGAAAACATTAAATCAAAATTAGTATGGACTTGAACAACAAACTTAAAAATATTCTTTGTTTCAAGTAGCTATTCTTTAGGAATTCTTTGTTCGTATATCGTCACAAGTTATGCGTTTTGAAATATTAGTTTGTTTGAGTTGGTGAATGCGGAATGCAATGCAACCAACGGCTTGAAAACGCGTGGTCGAGTTACGCCAAGCTTCGCGCATGAATTATCAATGCAACAGGCTTGCCGCCGTGGCTTATACAGCGTCTTGACGCTAAATAAAGAATGGAATTTTACACGCGTCACACATCGATGTGTATTTTTACCTCGAACAACGACAACAATAAAATGACATACCGTTTTAAGGTGTTACAAGATGAACTACTTCTTTCACAACATTACGTGCATTAAAAGAATTCTATATATTCTTGACATTGTATAAACAAAATGTTTACTTTTATTTATTACTTTTTGGATAATTTGATATTGCAAAACAAATGTAAAAATAATAAAAATATAATGTTAGTTCGTTTTTGTAAGAGATGATGAATTATTAATGTGAAATATTTATATTTAATCGCTGATATTAAATCAAAGACATGGCAATAAAAGTATCAGCAAAGATCTATGTATGTGTAAGCATATTAAATCAATGGAAGAGAATAAATAATACGAAACAAACATGTTTGGCGCGGCATAACACATTGTAACTGAGCCCGATATGTTCCTAGTTCATAGCATTTATACCATCCGACTGGCCATATCAAAATTTGATGGCCTGTCGAGATGGCAAACGCATTTTACGATGCCGCTACATAAAACTGAAACTTGTATCACAGAACGGGGAACGGCATGTCGCATTACCCTTGTCCCCTTTTACTTTTATACCCCCACCATACCACGTTTTCACGTACCCGACCGGATACCGGACGCAGTCGTTTACAGGGAAACTGGGAGGAAGGCGGCTGACCGTGGTGGCTGCCTCTGACGCTGGTATATGGATGGACTTGGGTGATTGGCCGTCGTAGTACGACGTGCGAACCGATAACCTGTTTGATAAATGATCTCACGTTAACTACCGATAGCTCTGAAAAGATGACAATCACAAAGAGTCAAAGATCACGTCATTAATTCTGACACTGTACGTTTCGGATGCGATTTTCAAACGGCAAACCTAACCTATATCTCTTGGTTTTTTGTTCAACACACGGTTACCATCCTCAATCACATTGCTTTTACAATTTCAATCTACATTTTCTCATCATTCCATTTCAATATGTTTTTCAACATCGAATATAATATTATTTATCTCAAGTACTTTTCTAAATTTTTCACATTTGTTAAAATTGCAATTAAAACTAATTAAAATAGTTATATAGAATTATTAATTATCTTTAGTAACATCAAAAGTTTTTATTTGTTATAAGTTCTAGAAATTGCATGGAAAAAGTATTTTCAAACAGAAGTTTCAATTGCAAATTTAATGATTCTAGAAGATATATGAACGTATTTTAGCAGATGTTTTTCGACAGGTTTAATGCTATATACAATAAAGAAAAGAAAAACATAAAAATAAGAAACGTATATTAGTTCAAAGGACAAAATTATAGTCATGTTATTTTCAATCTAAATGCGAGTCGCGTTGGAGTAAGATAGCACTTGGTCAGGTAACGAACGACTAATGGTGACAATAACGAAATAGCCAGACGCGTCGCCTTGTGTATCCGTTACACAAAAGTAATCGAGTTTAAAAACGACCCGTCTGCCGTTATTGTTATTTTTAATAATTCCCGGACGCCAAGTGTCGTTATTATATAATGTATAAAAATGAAATATTAGCGGAACGTGTTTCGACCACGGTCGACTTTTATTTTCAGTCGCGGAAATAATAACCCTATGTGGAAATCACTGCAGACCAGTATTGTTAATGTTTTGGATTTCTACACGGACAAAGAAGGAATACAGTTTCAAACAAAAATAATTCTTACAATCAGTTATCTAGTTTGTTGTAAATTACCTTTTAGTTATTATTAAGTATTTACATAAATAATACTTTTATTATTTCCTTTCCAAAGTGCTTACCAGTTAGAGTTTGATCGAACTTATTATAATGAGTAACGATTATTTTAAAAATAATGAACTATGGTATATAAAGTTTGAATTGAGAAACGTTTTAGTGTCCACAGGCGAGTATGCGGTTCACGTAAAATAATGTAAAATAAAGTAATGTAAGGCATCTAAGCTTGGCGCATCGGCGCATTGCTTCAACCGATACATTCTATATTCATAAAACATGGTAGAATGCATTCAATAATTCACATTTTTATATCACCATAATGTCACGTAACTGTTAAATATTTCATCGGAACGCATTTATCCTGGATACGACGGCGGTTAAATCTTCCGCAAAATCCGACCTATATCATTAAAACGTATAACAAAACTTTATTTTTTATTATTTATAAATATGCTGATAAGGTTTCAATTTTTATTTTAATCGCTCTAGGGTTATATCTAGTTCATAAGCTACTATATGTTCTACATGCATTAATATATTGGAAATTTAAATGCGATATTATGCACAACTTACAAGCATTATATTTTTAAATCGTTACAGCTATAAAACTTTTACGTGGTTACTGAATTTATAGGTTAATTTATCTTAAACAAAACCAATTATTGTTTTTATTATAAAATATATTAAGGAACCAACTTAATTTTTATGGTATTAATATTAAAGATCAAAGAAATATTAGATATACATACATATATTTCTTCATGTATGAGATTTTATATTTGAAGTTATTAATTGATTAAATTTGAAACGTTCAATTATAAAATTAGCTCTTCAATATAAATTAAATTTGAATTCATAAAGTACATAATAGTAATTTTAATATAGTCTACTGGGTAAGTGCAGTTAATGTTTTAATAGTTTGTATAATAATATTAGAAGTGTACGCTCTAATAAACAGGTTGTTAAAGATTGCAATGAACTTCAGTAAAATGCAATTCATAAACACAATGGCTATACAAATTACTTGTATTTTATTTATAGTTTGAAGTGCTATAATTATAAGATTTTCAACAGTTTATTAACCGAAACAAATCCTCTAGATGTTTTGTGTAACCAATATTGTCTCAAAATGTTTCTAATAAAAGGGAAGTGTTTAGTTTTGAAGTAAGAAAACAAAAACAAAAAAGCTAATGACAACATGTGAAATGTTTTCTTTGTCCGTGCACGTACATGTATAAAATGGCGAACACTAGTATATTAGGTACTGTCAAGTTCAAATGTTCATACAACGAAGAAATTAGAAGGAAGAACCAAATGTTATCTAGTAGGTAAAGAGAAGTGAACGGAACAAAACATCGGAGACTAAGAAACATTGCGCTTAGTATAGCATGAGCGTGTTTTAGGCATTTCCTCTTTGGCTGTGCGCGGTGGTATGGTATGCCCAAAGGGCTACGCTTTCATGTCTTAAAAAAATACTTACAGTTAACCTGTAACAGAAGCAGGTATTTCATTAATGATGGCCGCAGGCACAGAGACATTCACCATCCCTCTATATCGTGTAATTGTTGCGAATGCCTCCAAAGAACGTACACCACAATAGAAGAAATATTTTTACCAGCAACATTCACTAATTTGACCTTCGTTTTTTGCTTGGTTGCGTTGCGCACACTTAAACCACCACTCTCATTATTACATACCAACCTGCTAGCTGCTTTTATTTCATTATTTTCTTTACATTTATTGTATTTCAAAAGAATCTCTCATATTGTTCATGACATTTTCAGATTATTCAATATTCAATATATTTTCCTTATTAAGTTAATTTACTTGAAATTATTTAGGTCAATGAATATGATATTTCAAAAACAATTTCATCATGTTTATTATATTCCAATATTCCAAATACAAACACTTAGCTATCATATTTGTAATCGATCCTACATCATTCAGATCTTCAATATTATGACGGTTGCTACTCTATAACTAGATATTAAATTTTAAACTACAAGTGCATTAGCCAAACATGTTACAAGTGTACTATCAAAACTGGCATATAATTAACATATGTAATAAATTAATATCTTGTAGCATCAAATAATACACAAATTTCTAATTATGCTTCAAGTGTTAAAAGAGAAATAAATATACATATGATTGTGGTAACTGTATTAAATGAGTTTTTTTTTGAATAGTTAACTATTAAATTTCTAATGAATATTCAAACATGTCTAAAATAGAACTAAACAGAAGCTAGAGTAAATTTGACTGGTTAATTCTAAATATAAATGAAATTACAGTTCGGTTAGTTGTGTGTTTCAATACAAATAAAATAAATTTGTTGTTATTGGTATGAATACATTGGAAACCAGTGAATGGTACCGAATGTGATTTAATATGTAGAAACGAGTTTTGTGTAGAATTGTAATGAAATGAAATGAAAATGGTGAGTGTATGTTACAGTGTATCGGCGTGAGGTCTATGTTAGCCAAATGCTCATGGTAGTTCCTGGTGGAGGTGGACGGTAACCGTTTACCCCTCGTTGGGTTGCAATCGAACGCGCAATTGACCCGTATGTCACTTCATCGCCCGGAATACAAAGCAGTCTGCTTGCTACGGTCAAATCTCCAATGTCCTTTGTTTTATTTTACCTAACGTATACTTATACTACTGACGTTTTTCAGCACTACAATCATCTAATTTCGTTTTTTCTTTCTTTCTACAACATTACGTTTGTAATGTAGACAGTATCGTTAAGTAAATACAACAGTAATGCTACGCATCCATTGACATTATTGCTTAAATAATTCATACTTTACTTTAACCAAACTTTTTCTTTACTCTTTTTATTCTATCACAATAAAACATTTGTATTTTCTTTGTTTGCAACCTTCAATTAAATATTATTTTAATTTATATCTTATCACTTCATTTCAAACTGTAAATACTAAAAGCTAAAGTGATTGAAATATTTATTTATAAAATAGGAATTGCAATATTTTTTATAAAATAAATAACATAATTTTGCTATTAATATTAGTATAAAATACATTGATTTTACACTAAAGCAGATAATGATTTACGCTACTATTAAATTCGATAGTGGTTTAATTTAGAAACCTTTTACATTACATACCAAAAATGTTTCACATTGTCATAAATTCAAATCCATTATTTAAATAACACGGTTTATACATAAAAGTATATACCTGCATGTTTTCATATAACAATGCATTTTGTTTTATAATATTAATAATAATTATATGGCCTATACGTGAATTTGTGGATATGTATCTGTGTTGATGTTGACCGAACTAGTGGCCAAATGCCTCAGGGTCTAATTTATGCCAGCGTTGTGTTGTTGCATTACAATAATATTAATACAATGGATAATGTACAATGGTTTTTAACCAAAATAAAACATTGGTCAGCAAATGAGTATTCTCGAATAAAACAATATAACTGCTTTTGTTTAATTATTATCATTGTTATCATTATATATAAACTCTTAAACTTTCAAGTTTTTATATTTTTTATTTTACTAAAAAAATATTCAAATAGATTTTTTTATAAACTTATAAAATGTTTTATAAGCTTCTTAAGAACGAACAAATAGACCCAGAAACTTTATCTTATTGTTTAGTTGTTACAAGAATTTTATAAACATTTTAAAGTCTTTTCCAGAAACTTAAACAAATATTTAGAATACTTTGGATAGTTTTCTATTGACCTAAATATTAAATATACACATTTTTAAAAAGTATGTCGAATTGCTAAGCTTTAATTAATTTGAAAATAAAATAAAATCATATTCAGGAATAGTTCATATGATGTATGTTCAAACTACTCTGAGTAAATGTCATTCTGTCAATATAACTACGTAACGGGTTGTTTTGCGGTATATACAACTATTGATCTTATGATCAATGTGCATTGAATACACAAAAATAATTTACTTATAAAACAAAACTCGTACAGCAACTTAAATTTCAGTAACTATTTATTATGATTAACGCATAAAAATGTTACACCGAAGTGAAAAGATTGGTATTTCTTTTGTCCAGTATACGAGCACAAAGAACGAAAATCAAGCAGTAGTAAATACAAAAGGTATGCTATTGTTTGGCATGTTCAATTATTCCACGACATCGCGGCCAACAAACAAACAAATTGTAAAGAAACATCAAGCTTTGAGCCAATAATTCCATTTCGTTACATTGCAGTCGATTCGGACCGCAATCGGAAAACGGGACGCCAATAATTTGATTTGCTTAGCGCGATACACAATAATTGTCAAAGCTACCTTCACTGTATTTTAGATTTAGACAATCTATGAACGTAAACACGCAATTCTAGTTATCACAAGTAGATTTTTTGTTATTTTATCACGTACAGATTTTATAAATCAATTAAAAATGTAAAAACACATTTTTTAAACAAATATTGTTCAGTTTAACATATTTATTATATTTCGAAATTTAAATAATTAATAATAAATTAAATTATTTGGTTTGTTTAAATTAATAAATAAAGAACCAATAAATATATTATTTAAGTTGTTCTTAAATATCCCCAGTTTCTTTAGACATATTAAATTCAAAGTGTTAACTAAATCATCTAACAACAATAAAAATTAAAAAATTGTATTCTGTTTCTGTTGATATCTTATGCAATACTTATGAATCTTATCTAGCGAATGTACACATTAACTGGAATATATACTTTAACTGTAATAGACAGATGTTTAAAATAAAAGTAAAGAACAAAACAAACAGTCTAGCCTGTAATGACAAAACTGATTATTATTATAACTGACTGTAGTAAAATAAAGTCATTGAGCCGAGAATGAAAGCGGAGTATTCTGTCAAAAGTGAAATTATTAATTCATATTTAAAAATATAATACTTGCGTATACATTATTCATTCGTCGCTCATTTAAAATTGTATCTGCATAAATGGAATAAATAAAAAAAGCAAAATGCTGAGCCCGAATGATATTTAATACGAAATGAACATGAAATATAATTGAATATGTAGATTCTGACTGTATTTAACTATGAATGAAAATGTAAGGCTATTATTCATTTAATATAATTTTAATTTAACATAAAAATAAATTAATTAATGCTGTATTTTATATTTGCTAATATAGAAAATATTAATTTTATTATAAACATGTTATTACTGTTTCATTTTATTATATTAAACTTTATACATGAATAAATACTTATTTATGTGTTAAAAGTATAAATATTTACTGAAAAAAGTTGTTTAATATAGAATAAAGTTAATAAACAAGAGTTATAGGTTATAATTTAATAGAAACTGAAAGGTACCTTGAACGTCAGAAGCATTTACAAATGTAACAAGCCTTTTGTACATGTTTACATTTCGTTTGTACGAAATTATCCGTCACCGTGATAGTATTAACGCCAGACAACAATAAATACACAATGAGCAATAACTAACTCAAAATGTCAGCGTTGATGGCATGATACCGATACGTGCGGCAAAATCGAATTCGGTTATTTGGATTTAACCGAGAGTTGGTACGTTTTCACCGCGCGGTAAATTCCAAGCCATTTAACTCTGTATGTAAACAAATAACGTGGCCTAAGCATATCCTGTTCCGAAACCGATGCAGCCTATGAAATATTATTACGTTACGTGCATATTTACCGCATTCATATAACGGAATTTTACATGATTGAAAATGAACTTACTGACTGTTATATGCTATTGGTTTAAAGTTATACTCAAAATCAACCATTTCATTACATCCTTTTCGCACAATGTGCTTTTATATGCGTTTATTCCGTTTCAAATAAACTTATTTCTATATTTTACACTAGCAAACAATGTTTTGCTACCTTATACATCTATTTATACTTTTATAAATATGTAATTTAAAAACTTAATCTCAATTTGAAAGAATTTAATCACTTTTTGAGGTTAGTTTTTATTTCTATATAAAAAAGATATATTTTATTATGTATATTATTAAAATATTCTATTATCTTTACTCAAGAAAAACAGTAATTTATTTTCAAGTTCAAAGAAACTTCAAAACTTTTCTCTATTAAATCTACAATTAAAATATTCTACGAAAAACAAATATTAAATGTTCTTGAAATTCTATTAAACTTGTACAACATAGTTTTATTTCTTGTCGGATATGAAATATACGAAAACTATGATATATTTTCTATTATTACATTTAAAAATGTATTTGAATAAATTTTTACTTACAAAATTATTCATGTATTGCATATTAGTTTAAGATTATATTAAGATTACTAAATATCTAATTAAAGGTATTCTTGTTAAATTTAAATTGTTACTAAGGTTTTTACGCTTAAATAAATAAATGATAAGTAATTTGAATAAATAATTACTTCAATTGAATCAATCTTCATAAAATTAATATGTTGCACTTAAGAATAGATTCGAAACTAATTAAAGGATCTTCAATTATTTCTAGTTAGTAGAAGATATATTTGCACATTGTATAAAGCGATGTAAACTATGTAGACAAATTAGCAACAGTCTCAAGTAGATAGGTGTCTATTGACGATGCAGATCTATTGAATTCCAGAGGATAATGCAATCACATTGTTCCTTCGAATGTCGCGAAATACCTTCGGATAGATATCGTCTCTATGTGCAAAATTGCGAATGTGTTATTAAAAATTAATTGGTGATGGTACTGAAATATTTCTAATTGGAATTACTTATTATAGTTTTGTTAATACATATAATACACCAAATTAGAATCATCTATAATAATAATCTAATTTATAGAAAATGTATTCATAACATTTGGAAAATATTAGTTTAAAAAGCTATTAAAGCATTTTTGTTCTTATTATAGAAATTATAAAGTATTCGAGTGTATTAATAAGTAGATAATAAATAGTTAAAAATTTAAAGTGCAGAGATAAAGAGACGCATAATATAGTAGAACAACATACTGCTTAATTGTAAATTAGTTAGAGAATTCCGGTAAATCGTAAGATATTCCAAGATTGCGAGAGGAAATATTTTTCGCATGGTAAGATCAATGCGGTGCTGGGAGTGCAGGTAAAGGAATGACAACCGGCAACGAGAGCGTGCGTTATTATTCAAACCAATTGGTATTTCCGTCAAATCAGCTTACACTCCACGGCGAATGATTAATCGACGACGGGCAGGCATTCCGAACTCGGCAGCGCACGCCATACCATACCACAACGAGCGCAAAGCGCAAATATAAGCTAACTTTATGCTGTGCTTAGATACGTGCTCCTACCAGCACTACCACGTCGAATTATTACGTTCCATGAAGAAGTTATCAAGGTATACTTGCGTGGAACTATTTAATATCACGTTTTTTATATGGAAATTCTATTACGCATTGAATTCCTACGCTTATCCATTCCGTTTGTCAATATAAATCATTCTAAACTATTTCAAATGTTGTAACATTCTAAATTATATATGTATGTATAAATACAGTTTAAATTGAACATTTATCTCTTTAAAATGAATTATTGAAATATAAAGATGAGATTGAATTTAATGCAGCATAATTGATATTAGAAGAAGATTCATATTTGCCACCTCGTTCGAATATTTTTCCTGTCTAGTTTGAAGAAAAAAAAAAGTAAAAATAAAAAAATTTGGTTCAATATTTCATGATCACTTTATTCACAGTGAATCATATCAAAAGGAAACAAAAGTAATATTATAATTTAAGAGACAAATACCCACTTTAAATCACTTCAATGAACTTTCCCGACATTTTCATAGTGAATAAGGGCTCGGTTCGTACACGTGAATCTAGCACCAGTATCCAGTGTTCCTGTATTCAGAGTCTCCCGTGTGCCATATGAGAACCACACGATGCGACATAAATTCACGGTGTGGCCATCGTGTTTGCGAATGCAACGACCGCATCCCACTTTCTGTTCCGCATCCGAAAACGAACGGATTCTCTCGAATCCCTCGGCCACTCGCACGTGATCTCCACACTTCTAGCCGTGCTTATCGGACTTTAGGATTAGCCATGTCTCTGCTGTTCTCTTCCACACGTTGCTCCACTGGACTAATTAGCTATGTGATGACGTCTTCAGAATCACCGTTCATTGGTTTGATAACTGCAGTGATTAAGGTCATTTTCTAACGAAATTAATTTATGTATATGCCATGAATACTTATTTTAAATCACTTTTAATTATTTAAATATATAACATAAAATGTTTATTAAACCAGTTAAATTATAATTAAATAATTTATGATTAAATGTTTATTTAAAGCTATTGTGAACAAAAACAAAGTGAGGTTGTTTTAATAATAAAATTAGCGTATATAATTCTAGAGAAAGTATTGTAATCCAAACATTGTTTTGAAAAGAGGGTTTACATTACGAAAAACAACAAACTGTAACTGTGTATATGATTGGTAAAAAAACAAAAATACAAAAACAACCTTTCTATATTCGTAATATCGTTGGTTTCAAAAACACAAACTCAACACGACCATGAAAGTTATCCGTAAAATTAGAAAACAACTTCAGTATTTAATTCATGTTGTGTTTGAATAACAAAGTAATGTTTGTTTAAACATTTTAAAATATTTCATGTTCAGACAACAAACTGAAAATGTGTATTTAATATTTCATAACGACCGTTAAAAATACTTACTAAAATCCATTAAAGTTAATAAGAAAAAAACTGTTTAATTTAGCAAAGGAAAATGTCGGTAAATTGAATACGAAAGATGTTAGTAGTTTCATCTTAAAACGACAACTTGGCAAGAGTTAAGTGTATTTATTAACTAGTGCCAGTAAGCGAATGTAAACCTTAAAATATTGTTTGTTATTTAATAGTTTTAAAAGTTTCTTGACAACTTTTGAAGATGGACTTTTCGCAGCTTTACTAGGACACTTTTACAGAATTTATTTTAACTAGTTTTCATGTAAATACCATATCAACTTATGTGGACTATTGCACAAGATGAAACTTCAAATTGAATTCTTATACTAAGTGATTATTTAATGCTTTTAAAATTGATCTTTTACCATTTTATGACATCATAAAAGTTTTCTTCTTACATACTTGATATATAAGAAGTTTTCAACTTACATGTTGTTAAAATGTCTGCTTCTTTCAATCTACTATTTTGATATATTTTTTATATAATACATGTAAATGAATCAATAGTTAATTTTATTGCAAAATAAATTTAAAGAGCTTTAAAAGTATTTCGTAAAATTGTAGTGTAGCACAAAGTTTACGTTGCTGCATAATATGTATCGTCCAGCGAGCTTTTTAGACTACTAGCATTATAATGCATAACATCAAAGTCTATAGTTAAACATACATACATCTATGCGCAAAGGAAAAAAATGGAATTTCAGCAACAAAGGTATTACTCGTCAAGTGTACTTTTAAGGTAATTTAGCCGAAGTGGGTCGGTTTGTTGCTGTTAGGATTAAACAGAGCGAACATAACATGACCATATATTTTAATTTCATACCTGAACGCATATACGGCGTTGGTGGACTCGTAACAACAAAACGACAACGCAAAGTGGAATCTAAAGAGGAGTTACTAAAATGGAATGAGTAAAAGCAAAAAGAGAATGAGGAGATGATGCCTTAGGCGCTACCATATCATCATACCAACATATACTTGGATATATCTTTCTAATCCTATCTCCAATTCATATTTTACGTCCTTCAAATGTACATATACAAAGCTATTCCTATCTTCTCTACATATTATAATATTATTAAATATTGCAAGTATACCTTTTGAAAACTATGACCAGTACTCTTATGGCAAATGGTAATTGAATATATATGAAATTGTATTTGGAATTCATTTGTATACAAAATAAAATGTAATTTAAAAGTATTGATCGATTAAAAACTAATTTTGATATAACGCAGAATTATAAAAAATCAAAACGTAATGCGTCGATTTAAAATTTAATTTTGCGTTTGGAAAAATTAAAATATATGTAGTAGCAGTAACGTGCGAATACTAAAAGATAATTTCACAAATGAATTGTATTTATAAGAGTATTAATTATAATGTTTACACAGAAATAGCAACCGCAAAGTTCTCGAATTAGAAGAGAACGTTTAAAAGTCGTTGAAAATATTTTCCACGAGCAATTAGTTCGCATAAAAGTGGCTGCCGTTGAAACGTTCACAAGCAGCATCAGAAAGAACGAGTAAAGTTTTTCCAGCGCGTTGGTATTTCGTATTTGGTCCGTTCCGGGTTCTGGGTTCCGGCTTCGGTGCGCACACGTACCCAAAGAAAGAACCAGCACCAGCACAAATAACCTTATCAATAATTCACCGCTGAACAGATTTCCAAATCCATCAGTAGCTCGCAACAAAGGACCGCGCCACGAAACAAATATAAGCCGTCGTTGGTCAGATTACAAACGTCAGTAATTTACCAAACAACATAGTAAATAAAGCATCATTGCAACTACATGCCAGTTGCTATAAACATGAAGCTTACTTTCCCGTGAACATGTCAATGTGGATGGCCTTTGGCAACTAGGACATCAAATGGAACACGGTGGACATATTTTTTCAAAGCAGTTAAATACACACACGTTTACATTTTACATTTGCTTTTATTTTGAGTTCAAAATTTTTGACATTTTCAGATCTTTATCCTGTTTATACTAACTTACATATTTCGAACTTAACCTATTCGTGTATACTAATATTTACATTTAATTTTCACCAAAAAGTACTAAAAACCACTGTATAATTAAAACATTCGAAAGCTTATTGATAAAAGTACATTTATTATATTTACTTCTCTTGACTTTTAAATTGAAAAATTAGATTATATTTAAAAATGTAAGCTTAAAAGGTTTTAACTCAGACATTCTAAGAATTTTAATAAATATAAAGTGTTTTTATATATTATGTTTGTAATTATTTTATTTTGATAAAAAAAAAACATAGTTACCGAAATTTCAACTTTAAAAAGTAACAGAAACCATTTCGAAACTTATAATTAGTATATTAAACATAGTCAAACAAAGTTAAAACATATGTGGAATAAAGTTTTATAAATTTAAAAATAATTGTGTTGTATTTGAAACGAACGGTAAAGTAGAAGTTTATAATATAGAGATTTATAACATATTGCAGTGTTAAATACTGTTAAACAGCAGAGTTATTTATAACTGCTGTAAGTAATGTACAACATGCATAAACTATTTAAAACAAAAGAAGAAAAAAATTAAGTTAACTAGATCCGTATAAAACATATGCGAGGGTAGATTTAATAACATTCATCTAGACCGCTGTGATTTTCCAGATAGGGTCTCTTGGCGCTCGGCCTCACCTGCGAATACTTTATTTAGAATCAATGTGAATTCGATAGCACGCCGGCAGCAGGTATATATTTTATTGGGAACTGGCATATTTTCCAACAACGTTTGCTGAGATGAGCTACAGGTAGTTATAACAAACGAGAGTGCGGTGAGATTCTGCACGGTGATTCACGTTCACGTTGTAAGCATGCGCATTCGCAAATTCGAGAGAACAAGTAGCGAACGTTTCTAACTCGATTCGTCTCGTTCACCGATTTCCATTGTTTTGTTTTCATCTCGGATGAAAATTAAAAATGATCACTGCATATTTGATTATCATTTGCAAATTATATTCATTTTCTATTTTCTCTTGCCAACTTTTATTAAACAGCTTTCCAATTTATATTATTAAGCTCCTCAAAATTGATTTCAATATGCCTTCAACTTTCAGGATATCATATATGTTAAAATAAATTTAATTCAAGATTGACAATTCTATAATAATTAACCCAAAAACAATGTATGTACATAGGTATATAGATTTTAAAAGTGAAGCTGTCAGTCTAATAACTTTAAATAGTAAAATTTTAATCCATTTCATTTACTTAAATGACATTGTTTCATGCATATCTCATTTCTTGTGGATTTCTAACAATTATGTCACTTAAAATTTGACTACTAAATGAGTGTTCGCTTTTATCAGATATTTAAAATTACGGAAAAATCAAATTTGCATACATGAATATTGAAATTTATAACAAAACTAAAAAAGGAAATTCATGATTGACGGAATAAGTTAGCGGTTTGAGATATTTCATTAAAATTTCAGTATATCAATGCGGAAAATGTCAAATTTCAAAAAAGGATGAAATAGTTAATTGAAATTTTATTTTTATTATTTAATATCGATGATTATGAAGCTTAACATGTATAAATATATTCTAGAATATAAATATTAATTGCGTATATAATGTTTCATATTCGCGTTTAATTAAAAGATATTTTCTTATCGTAGATGCGAACAAATTATATTTACACATAAAGTAGTCAAAGATACCTGGAATATATTTATATTAAGTAGGTATTGCGTTATTTAAAATAAGCATTCGTAATAATTCTCAAAGTCAGAGAAGGTAATTAAAACGTGTATAATAAATGATGTATTCGTGATGGAAATAATATTGTCGTTTTAGCTGGCGAATCACGTCTTTAAGCAAACGGCGACTGCACGCATTAAGGCAAAGCTTATAAGTAAATAAATAAATAATTGCTTTCAACTGAATGTGTGTAAAGGTGTATCAGCAACTTTTGAACGGTACTTTAGCGGAGAAGACGAACAGCGTGTCGTTTGATAAACACAAACTTCGTTACCCAGTTGCCAGTTGAAAGTCGACGTCTGTTTCGGTTGCAGCATGATATAAATTTACAACAGTAGCGACACTGAGGGAATCTTTTGAAAACTTACTTTCTTATTTCTTCTATTTTCATGTTTTATTTGAAGAATCTTCAAATAATGTTTATATTTATTTTTAAAACTCTTTTATCAAATGGAATTCATTATATTATCCTATTTTTCCTTCTTACTTAAAAAACCTCTGAATACAAATGTCTCGAAAATTTTATACGTATTTTTGAAACCCTCTCATCGAAATAAATCTGAGTAGCTATTTAAATAACACATTGAAAAAAAAAAATTTCGAAAATTTTGTCAAGGGGTATATATTTTCATTTTTTTTTTTTTTTTCAATTTTAGAAATATCGCTATAAAACGTTTAATTTTCGAGATGAATACACCAAAATTACAAAAAATATGTAATTATACACGAAAAATTGACTGACGCTATTAGAATTAAAGTTATTGAGATTTATTTAATTTTTAGTAACAAACTTGGAAAATTTTTATTTGCAAATATTTCGAAAACGGTAAATGTCTATACCATACTTATATGTATATTTGAAATCCTCTTATCAAAACAAATTTGAATAGCAATTTGAATTTTAAATTTGAAAAAAAAAATGTTTGTTAACCTACATGTATGTTTATTTTTTTTTTTTTAATTTTCGAAATATCGCTATCAAATGTTCAATTTCTGAGATAAATACATCAAAATTACATGAATGATTTAAATGGACATAAAGAATCGAATGGTGCTATGAAAATTTTTATTTTATTATTTATTTTTAAGTTATCGATGTTTATTTAATGTTTTCGTAGAAAGTTCAAAAATATTTAATTGCAAAAATCTAGCCTCTCATCAAAATAAATCTGATAAGTTACTGAAGTTCAAATTTTGAATTATTTTTTTCAAATTATCGATATTTATTTGAATGTTTAGTAAAAAAGTTGCAAGACATTTAATCTGTAAAACAAAAGTTTCTATATGATATTCTTAGGTATATTTGAAAACTAATAAAAATAAATAAAAATCTTGTAAGTTTGACAGGTTTATTTTGCGATGTAAAAAAAAAAGTGTCGCTACTAGAGTAACGATAAACTGTGATAGCGGGTACGATTTCAGTTTCGGCCGTTCCCTCTTTGCGTTACTCCCTTTACCCGGCTGCGTTAATATTTATAATTCTGCTCTATTGAAACCGGCAAACTTCTCGGTCGATGTTCACGAACGCTTTTATCTTTAACGAAGATAAGTGAAATGGCACGGCTTATAGTTTGTTTCTGTAATTTTAGTATTAATATTAAGATGAATTGCGTCGCAGAATGTCACAGAATAAAAATACAAACACTCGAAAAATGTCCGTAATATTTTAGCGACAATGTTCATTTGTAGATATAGCAGCGGTGGCATAGTCTGGCTCACGATTGCACTTGAAAATAATAAATATTTCTTTCTGAAATTTTGCTACGAGATCGCGACAGATGCGTCTGTGATATTATGCAGATGAGTGTTGCTCGCTTACGTTATTTGCATTGACAAGTACAATTATTCATGACATAGTCGACTGTGTTTTACAGCTTGTTTTGCATCTTCTATGACTACTATTAATGTCCATATTGTGTCACTCTATCTTAGTTGTAAATTATATTTCAACATTATTTATTTATACACACTGCACACTTACATTTTATGCTTCATATTTGTAATATATACAAATTATTCTTACTTATTACCATTTTAAATAAACATTGTAATCGTTATCTTGCAATGACTTACATTTAATATGCATTTGCATGCAGATAAATTTAGTAAACACATCAATTAAAAATGTGAATTAATACTCTATTAGAATATAGACTTTCTTTGTTTCTAAATGTCTTAATTTTCTTTTGTATTTTTAAGTGTCAGAAAATAAAAAATGCTTAAAATTAATTATATGTCATATAAACGTTCGGTAGTGATCTACAATTTAACATGGCAATAGTAAATTTTTTAAATGTCCGCATATACAGTAAATATAAGCGTCAGTCGAGTGCTAATAACGAGCAAATAAATTAAAATATATTAATCCAGGTTGTCGCGGTACGTCAACCAATCCTTTATGAATGCATAAATACCCTTCACATATCGCATAGTTTTTAAATGGGAGCAATTAGTCATATCTGCCGGGTGGGTCCGTGCTCTGTATCCTTGAATCAAAGTCGCTTATCAAATGAGTGAGTGAAAGCCAACAAAACATAAAGTGCGTCGTTGCGTATCTGACACAGAAGAGAAAAAGAGAAAGATTACCGGAAGTTGGTCACGTGCGCGGCGCGGAAACACCGTCCGATATCACACTTCCCTTTTGCCAGTCGCCCCTTTCTCTACAACAGACGATAGGGCGGCTGAACACGACCTCTGGCCCCCTGTGGTTCAACGAGTACGTTGTTACATAGCCGGCCTATTTGCCACTTCAAGTCATCGATCGAACTCTGTACCTTCTTATTCCAATAAGGAATTTTAAAACTGTTTTCCTTTGTCAAATCAAATTAAAATTCAGTATATTTTATACAACCTGCTTCTACAATCTAATAAATATTCATTTAGACTTACCTTTTTTACAATTTTTACTAATCAATCAATTAATTTACCTTTAATTAAAATATTTCTTCGAATATATCTCAAATCAGTTTGCATTCTTATCGATTTAAATGAACAAAGCAATTGAAAACAGTATAAAATAACAGAATTAGTATGAAAAGTTTTAGTAAGTAAATATCCAGGTGTAACATAAACATTAACTTGAAGATGAAACGAGTATATTTCGATTATGATTAGTAAAAGCAAAGCATTGCGCTCCGATCGCAAATGCAACTGCGGTAATAGTAGCTAAGTTTTCAAGTAATGTTCTATGAAGCTTAACGTTCCGTATCTGCATGGTTCCGATTAAATTCTCATCCGTATGAACGGCAGATATAGTTACCTGCTTGTGCATTGCACTACGTTGACTGTACCGTGCGGTTTTGCCTTTTAAACATTAGTTCGAGTAGTTGACCAGGCCGCGCTAGGGAACAACTTGCTCTCTCAAAGTCTCATCACTTCATTAATAATACATTAGATGAGGCAACTCTGATTTAAATTCGCCTATGTGATTCAAGTACTGTTACTCTGTCCTCTATTACCTCTCAACGAATCCTGTACATCTCTACACCTTGTTTTGTTGTCTATATTGCACTCAAAATATCAAATATGTTTTATTCTATTTCTGATGGTTTATAAAGATATAAACCTACTTTCAAATATTATTTTACAAAGATTACTTGTTTTGTAAATTTCAAACATATATTTACTCAAAATAATTAGAAGTTTCCTTTACTTTATTTTAATTATGTCTATTTAAGGATATTTATAAAATTAAATAAAAAGTTTGGAAGGTGCAGTTTGAAGAAAATGATAAGTATAAGATTTATGTGAGTTAAAAGAAAATAGTTGGGTAAAATTTATGATGCAGGAAGTTCTTTTGTAAGTAAATCAAATTGCTCTTGATAGTAAAACGGTCATATTCGTGCATTTGTAAAAGAAGATCATCATGCCGACAATTGTTGGTTCACACAAAAGACAGTGAAGAAATTTGATGGTTATAAGGTCAAGCAAGCAACTGTCTGTCACATGTTTCCTATGAATGGCATATGAAAAGTGCCTTCGATAAAAATACATTTCACGTACGTTGAAAGGGTTTCTATCGATCTCGGGGGTTGAAAGCGGTCGCACCGCATTACTCACCACCGCCGCAGCAGGATGCAGGATGCAGGACTACAGCCTGGGGTAAAATAGAGAAGAGCGGGTAAATAGGGGAAAGGGACATCAGACCCAGTAGAACCTTGTTCGCTCATTCGTTCGCTGACTGGTTCGTACGTCCGTGTCCTTTCGCGACAGCTTTTGAAAACCGATCCTAATGAGTGCACGTTTATAGAGCTATAGGTGCTCAACGGGTTCGTTCCTATCCGCTCACGTTTCACTGCGTCACGATTCGCTGCTGAGCAACCGCTTCGAATATTTGACCACACAAGTAATACGAGAATTTTAATTTGAAACATCCGTTAAACATGGAACAAAAACATTCGAAAACTGCCTTTGCATTTTCATTCGTTATTAAAATATTATTTTTATTTATTTTCTATAAAACTGTTTCATATTTAATATTATACTGTACTCATACAGTTATAAATGTATAACATACGATAAAAAAAAAACAGATTTCATTAAAATTCAAAATAATCTATAAATGGAAATAAGCTTAATAATAAATCGATTATTAGAAAGAAAGAAAAAAATATGAAATGTGCAATTATAATGACATTTGTTATAATGGATTCATGTAACAAAAGACAAAATGAATCTATTGTTTTAAGTGTGGGGAGGTCAATTATACATATGAAATCTGTCAGTTCACAAACCACCTTAACATCAAGAATGATTAATACTAAATGACAGGAACAATAATTATGATAAAATCTAATATATATTGTACATGTCGCTATTGTTATTCACAATGAAGCAACTATTGTTAGATTGAAATTCTGGACTGTCACGTGGCACGATGGACTTGACGCGAACGATTGAAAACATTGGTGTGGCTGAGAGCAGCGAACAGGCGAGCAGCCTCACCCGCCCGAGTAATAGAATGATTAATTGTCCGCCTGGTTCGTGCGAAATTTAAATTTAGTGATTAAATTTTAGTTGGCGATAAACAACGCATTATCATGACGAGGTTTTCCAAGGGGAAGGAGTGTATAGTGATGTTGTAGTCGAGGTAAATGGAAAACGCTGCAGCATGGAGCATGGAGCATGGAGCATGGTACATGGACGGAATGCGCTTTACAGAAAAATCCACCAAGAACAACGTACACGAAGTTACTCTGCTTTTGCTTGGAGTTGCACGTTTTCATTAACGATCCATTCGACGGTCGTTGACAACGTATTTAATTAAAGTGATTGTTCCTTAGTTGTTTGACAGGCCGCGTAAACAGTCCCTTATTGTTACCGACCACAATACACATCATTTCTTGCCGCGACTCTGTTAACGCGCTGACAATCATTGCTCTAGCAAATTGCAATGAGGCCAAGCGGCAAAGGCAAACCATTGCCTGCGACATGGCAATGAGAACACCGGAACATTTATTATGTTAATAGGAGACGTTTAAGAGGAAGCTTTACAACGATAAAACTCACGTTTTCTAATCATCGCACATTGTAAAAAACTTTTATCTATTTATTTCTTCTTTCACTTTTATTTTTCATATACATTTATTTCATTATTTCATTTCTTAAATTAAAACTATAACAATAACAATATATTTTTATACTATAAAACCAATAATATATATAAAGTACATATCAGTATTTATAGAATAAATATAAACGTAGAAGAAAAGCGAAAAACCATTACTCTTGTGATATTATGATTTTATTTTCAAATATGAAGTGAGCAGTGCATTGTAGTGCAAATAAATTGACATTAAGCAAGGCATTTAGAGTTTAAATATGACAGAAAACTATTTGTTTCGAACGAGATGATACGCTTCGTAATTGCCCATTACTTTTTGTATTAAGTTAGCTTATTCTAACCATGTAATTTTACTCAGATGTAATTTCAGTGCAATGAATATGAACTGTCTGTTCATCTGCGTCGTTGTTTCGTATTATAATAAATATTAATTAAAAATGTTTCTTTTTTTACAATTTGACAATGGAAATATTTATTTTAAATGTATTTTAACCACAATTTAAAACAATGTTTTAATAAAATTCAATTTATTTATTTATTAATATTTTGTTTCAATTCTACAAAATTATATATCAATTTTATTTAATTACATGAGCTCTGATTTTCACAACAATTCGTCTAAAGTACGTCGATATTAAATAATTTCAATAGTTTGGTATATATTGTGAATTTGTACCTTATATAAAGTTAGGGTAATTTATTAGAAACAAGCTTATATATGTTTGATGTTTAAAGCAACTGAATGAAATGATTGAAATTTGGTGTTAATCTAAAATAGTCTTTGTTCAATATATAATTTATGGCTTGTTGTTAAATGAGAAATATATGTCAATGATATATTACTTAATGAACATTATTGAAACCGAAATAATACGCTTGTTGTAATTTATGTGTAAGCATATTTAGTGGTGTTATAGTTTTTATTTTGTGGCTACAATTCATTGTTATAAATACAGTAGAATTCTTACTAAATTATTGAAGAATTTTAGTTTTTGACTCTCAATAAGCGTTAATATAATTTGATTAAGAAGCTGTATATAGATTAATTGAAAATTAGAAAGGTTCTAATATTTTTAAATGGTACATTTATGGTTGAAACTAAAGTAAAATATGTTACAAGTATATTAGGAAGAATTTTTATATTTTTGGTAGAAATTTTCAATGTAGCCACATTATGGGTAAGCTACTGGTCGAAATTCAAGCTCTTAAGGATAGAACATAGAATGGCGTGGGGTAAAGGAATGCGATGGGTTCATAGTTGCGAGCATATCGTAAAGATTTATGTTTGGCGTAACGTTGCACAGGCACAGCGGTCCGCACATTTCACCACCGCACCGAACCGCGTAAATAAATAACGAAGCATGCAGGTACCGACGGGCGACGGGGCGAATGCTAGCGTTACGTTGCCAGCTGTTGTTTGTGTTAGTTGTAGCATAGTGTGGTTGTGCTTGTGTTACTACTATTCCTACCGTTCCTGCCATTGCTGTTGCTGTTATACCGACCAACCAACAACATTTTTACTGCAAATTCCCGTGTCCAGTGTTTGGTCTAGGCACACATCCTGATGCGCGTCCTGCGTGCCCGAGCTTGCCTCTGTTTGCCACTAGCGGTTGACAGTCGACGTGCTACTATACGCCCGACTGCATATTTACAAGGACTTTTCAATCCTGTTGGAACATCCTAACTACACGCTAAAAAACCATGTTAAATATCAAACTACAACTGGTTTACATCGATAAAACTAATAATTCTTTCTATATACTAAAATACTCAAATATAAACATACAACTATCAATATAAATTCCATAACATACATGGAAATTTATAATTTTAAAAATATTTCAATATTCCATTCAAAATAAGATGTCATTCTTTAAATCTCAAAAGAATTCTTCACTTGACTTCTTCATTTCAACACGAAATAGAAAAATTTGATAGATATGACAAATAGTTTAAATTCAACTTTGCTATATCTTATATATTTCTTTCATATTATACAGAATTTGAATGCATAATACTTATATCTGTATAAAATATGCATATTTACAAGGAATTTTTTGATATCAATTGATAAATTGAAATAAAATTGACAAATATGTATGTTATTTATCGTTTCATAAACTGCATTATATCTTAACAGATAGAAATTGGAAAAATCCATTCTTAATTTATTTTTACGAATATAGATGAAGTTAAAGGGAGAAAATTTCATAAAAATCGTGATAAATTACTAGTTAAAAGAACAATTAGGTGTCTCAACAAGGATAACTTAAGTTTTTTCTTTAGAACAAGTATGCAGGGTATTAAAAGAAATAACATTGTGAATACGCATTCAGGTGGTCCGTCTGTCCGAAGTTGGCGTCTCTCTTGCTCTGCCGGTCTGTGACTTGATTATCTAGAATAAAGTCCCGGCCGCGTCACAGCGCTTGTAAACATTAATCAAACTGTGTGAATGCATCGTAATCTGGTGCAGGCCCGAGGCCTTGTCCCTGCTGCTATCCTTGTTTCCTGTCCGTCTTATGTAGGCGTTCACGTTTGGTCCATTCTCAATGGTTTCCTTAACGTGGATTTATAATACGAATACGACATACATTCAAGATACATATTGAACATAATGAGTTTACACTATATACTATGCATCTTAATTAAATACGACTTACGTTAATTGTTTTTAAGTCATATTGCACAAAGAAGCAATAATAATTATTAAATATATATATATATATATATATATATATATATATATATATATAT
>CM008231.1:1962124-1974926 GCA_002278615.1 Pogonus chalceus | reverse complement strand
TAGATATATCAATTACTAAGCAGATATTTTATCATGAACCAATTTGAATACTGCATCAAACAAAAACAAAAAAACGATAATATAACAAGTGAAATTTGTTCTGCATACTCATATATAATACGTACAAGTACATGATAGGTATGAGCAAGTTGAACGTTGAATACTGGTACGTTGGCCACGAATAAAAGGTGTATGAATAATCGTGCTCGTTGTTGGTTGTAATCCGTACAATGATGATTGGGGGTGATAGTATAAATAAAGATGAATTACATCGTATGGGGTAGAAACGGTGCGTGTATTCTTGTATCGCTCGATGCTCGTGGATTTTGAATATTCCAGAAAACATCCGTCTCTGTCTGAATTACCCGTGTACATATTAATATTTTTTGCCGTGGTGATGTATGACCATTACTGATGCTTAATTGCCTGTATACCCGTATCTATGTTCGTATCATGCGTAAACAAAATATAAATATAAAGCTGCTTTATTTGAATTTATTTTATGTTTTTATGTAATTATATTATTAAATGGTCAGTTGAATATTTCTCTATTTATTTACATACAAAAAATTACTTTAATTTAAAATATACACTCATCTCTCAATTAACGCTAAGTATCTATTTACTTTATAGATAATCTTTTAAGCCATTCATGGTTCTTTATTTTTTACTCTTTAAATTCTTAAGATATATATCATTTGTATCTTTAACATCTTTCAACTTTGATGAAAGGAAGCGAATGTGATACAAAATTATTATTTTCTAATTACATTGTGTTAAAAATGTATCAGTTATTCTTTTAATAGATAAAACAAAATAAATTTTAATGTTCCTATTGTGGATAGTAATGCGTCGTTAGAAATAAATATAAAAATGTCAGCTTTACACCAACAAACATAAAGTTTATACTGTATACAAGTACAAATTCAATTGTGAAAAGATACAATCATATAACATCCTAAAGCAATGTGGTATCGGTTAAATTGAAGTATAATAACTATTAAGTTGTGACGCGAAATATCGGCACATGTCACGTATATTAACACGAAGAAATCTCAGATGGCGAGTTTTGACGATCATGATGCTGGTATTCGAACGACAGCAACTACTGTCGTTTCTGAAGGTTTTCGAGGATGTGGGATGTAAGAAGAACGGAAGGATTTATATTTGCGGGCATTTCGAACTGTCAGCCAAACCGGACCAAACCGAATGGACATTCGGCCGTGTCCGACTACTTTGGACGTGTATAGGATTCTAAAAGCAACGCGTCCTAAATGTGAACTGTCTTCAAGAAAGCTTTTGGTAGAAAAACGATTATAAAAGCACGGTGTATTAACCTCTATAAATGTCCGATATCATATGAAATGCTTTATTCCATTTTATTTTTTATCCTAACGTTTTTATTTAAATG
This sequence comes from Pogonus chalceus, assembly GCA_002278615.1. Classification (NCBI taxonomy): domain Eukaryota; kingdom Metazoa; phylum Arthropoda; class Insecta; order Coleoptera; family Carabidae; genus Pogonus; species Pogonus chalceus. The sequence continues at coordinate 1,973,515 of CM008231.1, read as the reverse complement.
CATAAATAAACATTTAAATCTGATAAATAAAGACAATGAATTTGTTAATCACAAAGATATCTTAACATAGTGACGCCACAACAAACTACACTGCTTCAATTTATTCGAGATAGTTAACGATTCATTCCAATGTAATTCGGATGCTATTTCCAAGTAAACAGTGCGCGAAATTTATGCAGTTTTAATCTAGTAAATTGAGGCAACCCATGTAAAGTGATTAGCGGTACTAATGAGATGACATGATATAATGACGGCTTGCTTAAGATTTTCTCGCTATATTACATATATTATGCATCGTACTATTATTTAATTAATACATGTTTGTTTTTTATATTATAAAAATGCGGAATATTTTATCCCTTTAAATAAAAATAAATATTTCAGGTTAGATTTTTGATATTTTAATTGGTGGTTTGTAAAATTACATCAACAGTTTAAAAGACACGTGCTTTGCTCAACTTTCAGGATTGATTAGTGCCCAAAACAGCGTGTCACATCGCTTTTGATTCTACTTATTGTGGACTTTACAAGATAACGCGCTACTCAAATGTCGTGACTTGACGAGCTTATCGCACGCTAAAACAGAAAACCCGGAACACTGCATAGAGTGTGGTAGCACACAGCTCCGGGCATCTAACTATACAACGTTTCGCTTTATTTGTTCACAATATGTGTGTTATAGGATATGGCAATGAAATGATTAGATTATAATGGTTGTCACATGAAGTCAATGCATTTATATCACTAGTTCTAATATTACACGTATAAACGCTACTAATAGCAAGCTAGTGTTGCTAGAATGTTGCGCTATATATCTATTAATTTAATATATTTCTATTCTGTAACATAAAATTCACTTATACTGATAAATCGGAAGAAATTTCCATATTTGAAATCATGACATAAAAAATGTGTTACCATCTTCAAAAATATATTCTTGATAAAGTATGTTTGGATGTGAGTCTGGCTAATAAATATAAAGGAAATAAAAAGAAAACGTGTTGAAAAAACGCAAGGAAACAGTAGATAGTTTGTGGTGGTACAGAGACGCACAAAGACATAACGCCACGAACAAAAGAAATGATTTGTCAAGATATGGCCCAGCCGCAACATACTACTTGAACTTGCTCGTTGCTCATACGTGCAGCCATTTACTTACTTCTGACCCCGAACTCAGCGCATAAACCAACTGGCGCGTGTGAACACCATACTTGGCTCCTTACATGCTATTTATCCTTCTTCTTTACACAAACATTACGTCCCCGCGTTCTTAACTTTTTTTATCCATCATGTAACTGTTAAAATATTTTATTTTTGGTTTAATTAAACTTATTAATAATTTATTCCAACTTCAAAGTAATAAAAAAAAATGTTGTGAAACAACGTGCTGTAAATTCCCTTTTAATAACATTGAATATGTTTTTAATTCTTCACTCTGCACTTCATTCGCGAATATATCCCACTTTTTACTGTTATTGTCCATACAGAATGGTCGAATGTTTTCATGTAATTATATTAAATTTTAATTATATTTCTGGCAATGTACACTCGCGAACCTAATTGAATATGTTCGTGCAATTCCAAGTTGTATAAAATAAGACATTTTATGTTTGGGTCGCTGGAATATCATGGGTAAAGTGTTTAAAGAAGAGATGAGACCTAAACCCTTACCCAGTCCTTATTTGTGTATGTTTGTTCCTCTGTATAAGTTTGATGATGCAATTTGCCATTGCGGACGTATAGGGGGCAAATGTAGATGTCTATAAATCGCATTGCAAATGGCGGCGGGCCGTGTGAGTGTGGGCGTAAGACAATCTAGTCCCTATTCTCTTTCCTCGGGGAACAAGAGTAAGAAGACGACCGACGCTAGAGCAGTTAAGAGTCGTGACTCTCTTCCTAGATACGTACTTACGGATACGTGGTAACCTACTATAGAAACACTATATAGTCTATCTAGAAACAAAGTGGATACTTTTAGAAATAAATTCAATATTTAAAACTGAATAAATCTCCATCGTATTTTCATAAATCTCTTATATTATTAGTTATAAAATAAAAAACATATTCCAGGATTAAATTTCAATATTTTTAATCAACAAGGAAAAAAAATAGTTACAGTAAAATAAGTTTAAATAAATTCATATACACATTAAAATATGTATGATACTGTTAACAATACAAATATAAATATTTCAAATTTAACAAAGTAAACATACCAATAATTAATATTTCAAAATTATTTATTCATTAAATATCAAGTTCAACCATTTGATTTTTACCAAATAAATTTTATTTTCATCACAAAAATTCATATTAAAAGCTACATACATAGATATTTAGTATTGCTGAATGTTTATTTGTAAGCAATACTTTGTTAACCTATATTTTTTGGGTATATTGACGATTTTATTTCAATTCATTTATATTTTTTTCATGACATTGAATACGTGTTTACATGTTTAAATGTTTATTTAGTAACTATGAAAATGTATTTTGAAATATTCGAATTTTAAAAATATGTTTATAGTTATACTTATATGTTATCGAATAAAAAGTTTTATTCATTGGTATTATATAGAAATATTATATAATATGCTTGCTTGTAATTTAACTTGAGTTCTTTTGCATTGTGACTATTTGATATAAAATATTTATACAATATCACGTTGTAGTAAAGTGCATTTTGAAACATCAAAAGGTTTTTAAGAATTGTCATTTTTAGTTCGTTGACAAGAAGCTTAAGTATTTATAGATAGATTACACAAAGGACCAAGTACATGATATACATATAATGATGAACTTACGTAACATTTGTATTTTTTTAATAACCTAAATGTATATTTGTTGTGGTTTTTTGTAGTTTGGCAAATAATATTGATGCAAATGTGACAATAACATAGTAACAATACTGTGGATGGTAGTGCGAGCGTATTGCTAAGTAGAGCACGGGCCAAACGTTTGTAAGAGAATATGTGTTGTTCACTGCTAATCCCCACGACTGTCCCCGCAACAACCCGCGCATCTAGCAATGCCCGACTCTCGGCGTGTGCTTCCCGAACTCTTCCGGTCTCGTTAATAGTTAATGCTAATGCGCTACCAAGCTAATAGCCCTATTCCTATGCGCCCGTTGCTCTGTATCTGTAAACAACGGCAACGAAACGGCATTGGGGACGATCCGACGCTCGGACGGTTCGTTTCGTTTCATTCCGCGTTTACGTTCCCCAATTCAACCCTCTTCTCTTTCCATCTTCCGTCTTTCGCCCACTATACACTCTTCCATTTCGTTCCGTTGTTCCGCTAGCTGTTCCGTTGCTGCTCTGCGTCGCACTGTCTGTTTCTCTATCACGATAACACAACTCGATCAAGTTACTTCCTAATCACTCTATTTGCAGTTCTTTATTCCAAGCACAATTTATTGAAATACACACACACACTTTTTATTCGATCATTATTTAGAAAATTTGTTCGTGTTTCATGTTAATTGCACCTCTTTTACTAACTCTAAAAAACTTTACTAATACCAGATAAAATAAACTACATTTACAATTCAATTTTAGTTCAAGAAATTTCATTTTATTTTCACATTAACCAAAAAACCTAACCTTAATATCTAAAATTATTATTTTTTTGTTTATTATCATAGCAAATTTAATTCCTTCTATACTCATTTAAATTATTATCAATCAATGTAAATATTCGAAAATATACTATACAAAGTATTTAATTCATGAGTTCAATAAAAATAAAAACGCTCAACTTAAATTTCAATAATACTAAATAAAATAAACTTATAAAATATTCCTACAAAAATAAATAATTAATTGCAAAACTAAATTAAAAATACAACCTTTGAAAATAATAGTAGCGGAAAGGATTATACCGGATTTATAAAAACCTAATAAATAAAATAAATTTGACATAATTAAGATATACTGTGAAATATAGATAAATAGCCATTTATTTTAAATAAACATTTAATACTAATCGATACGAATATGTATTTATTTATATGTTGGTCTTGTTATTTTTAAGCAAAATAAATAAAATATTAGCTTTCAAATAAAATTATATAACGCAATAAATCAAAAACATTAAATGATCATATAATATTAAATAATGTGGTTAATAAATTATATTACGATTTAATAATAATAACGTGCATCTGACATATATTATAAAATTAATAAATGTTATTATTGAACAAAGGAAACATAAGCTAGTAGATGTATAACAATCCNATATATATAAAACTATCTACACCTTAACATGCTAGTTATATACGTATATTTGTATTTCTCTTTTTCTGTCTAAAATGCCAGCGGGTTACTCTTACGTGAACAAGTTATAGGTATATTAACCATGGTTTGTTTGTACCAAAGTTTTCATAAATAGTTAATTATGCTTCAGTCGAGTTTATATTACAACTTTTATATTAACTATGAGTTATATTATAATTTATAAATCATACTGCAAGTTTATTATGTGAAAAAGTTATTTCATATTTTTTATACTATTATATACTTTTAATTATATTTCAAGTAAGCGGTAATTGAAAAACTTGTTATTGGTTCATTTTTTTATACAAATGTTTTACTTTAGCTTATTTTATAAAGTTAATATGCGAAATTAATATAATTTTACATTTTAAAATATGCTTTACTTATATTTAAAATTCATTTTACTGAAATTATTATTTAAAATTGTATTCAAAACATATATTTGAGTTTGTAAGGTATATAGTAGGAAAGTTGTAGAATTAATAGTCCTTTTGTGACAACTGTAAATTTTGCATAGTGCTTGAAATGTGAAAATATTCTTTGATGTGTCCAATAAGATTTCCATTTTGCTAGTTGGTGTACGAAAAGCAGATAATATTCAAGATGGCGTATATAAATTTTACATTTGGCCCGGGTCCGCGTTGCCCTGGGTCTGCTACAAGCGACTCAGCGATCAGGGGCACTTGTTTTAGATCTTATTTCATATTTATGACCATCTCGTAATGCACTTGGTATTCTCTTTGATTCGCGCTCTTATTGTAGGTAAGTAATACAAGTGAAACAACGCAAATAGAAACAGCTTCTGCTTGATGTGGAGATGTTAAACGCCCTGGCGACTACCGAGGCCAAACCTCCTTTGTGTTGCTTTTCATCCTTCCAATAAATACATTTTACAATATTACTTTTCGCTTGAATTTTTTGCCGGTTCGAATAAGCTTCTAACAAAATGTTTAGCAAAGTTCAAATACCTATATATGTGCTCGTATATATACATGAATGTATGTATGTGAAAGTTTTTGTTGCTTTTATGTAATTAACTTTTTTATCACTTAGTTTTTTAATTAATTTAATATTCATTTTCATTACGTTGGTGAAAATATTTTATTTATTTTTTCTTTCTTTATAACATATGTAGGTTTAGCTTGCTAAACTTTTTATATAATGGAAAAAATAATAATTACACTAAATACTTGAATGTACAAAGCAAATATTCTCTTTATGAATTCTTTTTTGCATATTTAACTATTATTTATAATTTTCTGTGGATCTTAAATTTTTATTTAATAATAAATTAAATATTTATTCCGTAAATATTTATATTTATTTTATATATAATTAAATAAATTTTATTTATAAATAATGATACCAATAATTCATATCAATTATGAATTAATTTTTAGTTTATGGTTTCTGTTATTAATAATGTTGCTGCAGTAAAGTTTTTGCGCAGCAATTTGCTCTTAATTAGTAAATAGATATATGAATAGTATATCTTCTTAAGTAGATGTAAGATAGAATTAACAGGGTATAGTTAGTCGTCGTAAAGCTGAATGTAACAATGTGACCACGACAAAACAAACTGTATTTAAAAGCTAAATTAGGTATATAAAAACTATGTATAGTATTTCACATACACGAGCATTTATTCCCATTAGTTTCTTAATTAACTAAAACACAAACAGAATACAGTGTAAGTGACACAAATCAAGACATGCAAAGCCTTTACCGACCACAGGCCATGGTTTTGTGAGTTCCCTTGAACACGCATTTAGCACGCACACGCACAGATTGTACCGTGCCATGTCGAGCTCTCGGCAGCCGTAACCTCACCTGTGGGCTCGCAATGCCGAGGCCCCACAAAAGTTACAACCAACGAGGGATACACATAATATAGTTCATTGCTGGTCGGGCCCAACCACCGGGACGCGATTCTCATGTAACGTGCACATAACTTCTTGATATATTCATATTGTTGTTTTTATCGAATCCTTCCACAACTTGGAATATAAGACGATGTTTCCATTGCAGACTGATTCTTCAGCGATCTGTAATATCTTCTTTACTTTATCCTTTAGTTTACTTACTATGTTCTTTAAGAATCCATGCACAATAACAGAACATGAAGTTACTAGTGAAGTTCACTGACTTGCTTTCGGCTCCTTGCCTACTGTGAACTTCTTCTACGACTTACTACAAGTTAAGTTGGTAGGTGCTTGCCAAAAGTTTATTATTAATTATTAACTATAAGTGTTTGTGGTACAAATTATATTACAAGTTACAATAAATATTTTGAATTAAACTAAATTGTCTAACATATGCGCTACGCAAATTAACTTAAAGTAACTTAAGTATTTTTTATAAATATGAATGATTTTAAGTAAAAAAAGCTAGTTTTCATACCATATTCATAGGTATATTTAAAATCTGGTCCCCCTTTGTAAATTTTTATTTTTCGAAATATCGCATAAAACGCTCAATTTACATGATAATTCAATAAAAATAAATTAAAATAAAAGGGGTGCATTATTTAATTTTGAATCATTTAAACTGAAAAATAAAATAAAATTAACACAATTTAAATATATAAAACAAAAACATTGTAATGATAAAAGCACTATGTTGAAAAGCGCACTCGAAATCATTGTATTTGAATTCAGAACTTTGAAATAAAACAATAAACATACAAGGAGCTTTTGACATTGTATTCTATTAATTATAACAAACTATTACCAAACGCATAATTTTATGAAAAGCTTTAATGAGTATTTCATGAAACATAGTTTAAAGTAATTAAACAATTCACAGTCGTTTAATAAACGTATTTTTTTTTTATTCTGCAGTTTTAACGTTTTTTATAAATTCGTATTTAATATGAATAGTATAAAGTTTAATTCGATAATTCGAAAACAGTGCAAAGCTATAAACTAGAATATTGTTTGCTTATTCAGCAGTTATAAATTTAATGACATATCCAAATATATGTATGCATGTCATTTAAACAGAAGAATAATGTTATTAACTATACATAAATTCTAATGCATTTTAAGCCAGATAAAATAAATTTATTAATTTTAAAATAATTTATTTTACATCGTATATGCATAGCAGATCCTGGATAATCAGATTTAAATAGCAATTAGTTTGCATCACTGTAATATATGATTATTTCAACATTAATATAACTATAATAAAATACCAATATTGAAGTTAACATATAACATGATTGAAAGAAATATTTAATGTTCAACTGTTTCTATAAATATTTAGAAGGCGTTGGAATATGAACAAAGACAAATAGAAATTCATTTATATGATGTATACTGTGAAATTAGAATGATATATGTTTGCAATCAATCACAATAATAACATAGATGTCAAAGAAGAATATGAATTTGTTGATTGAAAGATAAGTGTTGCATTGAAAATGATGGATTATGTCAAGACTAATATCTTGTGCAATGACTCTAACATATATAGATATATTTTTTTGTAAAATCAAGCGATTTATTTATTTTCTCTTCGATTTTTCTTCTATATTTATTAAATACACATAAAAATCTAACCAAAATATTCAACTCACAGTATAAAAATTATAAAGTAAAACATTTCATTTTCTGAAATTGTAAGAACATCGTCTTTAAATGAACTATATAAAATTTGTTTAGTTTTAAGTAAATGCGCACAAAGTTAGATTTTCCATTTACATTAAATATGTATGTATAATATGTACATTTAATGTTCAGATGAAACGTCTTCATCTTAGTAAAAAATTCAACACTAGGTAACGTATCCGTTACAAGTACTTTCCTGTTTACAAGTAACTGCTGCCTGGAATACCTTTGTGAAGAATGTTCTACAAAAAATATGCTGGAAATGTTTATGATGAAAAAACGTACCTTGAAATACATTAATAAATTTTGCATTATGAAATGCGAATCTTAAAAACGCTGAATAAAAAACGAAGTTTTCGCAAAAATTAAATTTTCAGCATCATCGTCATCATCATCTTCCGACTGTATCTACATGGATATCTGTGTTTTTAGTTAAATCATATTTATCAGATATTTCTATAGACGACTTCTAAATATTTTAGTATTTCATTAGAACATAAAAAATTGTTTAATTTTCTTATATTTAGTTTTTAAAAATCATTTTTTAATCTTATAAATAAGATAGTTTATGCCTTGTTATTTTGAATTGAACCCAAGACTTATTAGAAAAAAGTTTATCGTATACAAAGATATGATTCACTATCAAATTTATTCGTTAAAAGTTTTTGAAGCATAATAATTTTCATTAGAAAATAGATCCTTTCAGTTAGTGTTTGTTATTATGAATGTGTATAGTTTTAATAATGTTAATAGTGCATCATTAGTTATAAATCAAATATAAAGATGCAGAAAAAAAAAGGGAAAAATAATGAGAAAATATAACATGGTGTATACATAAATATGTTTAATAAAAATGGTGTTGAGTAATAAGCTTGAAATTTAAAACCAAATGAAATTTGAAGCTACTGCAAATGTTGAGATAAACGCAGTAAATGTTGAGTCGCATCACAAAGCAGTAGTAGCAATAGGATCAGAAACACATAGCTTGGCTGAAATCGTGCTTGCAACCCAACTAGGCTTGTTTGGATATGGCGCACAGATAACACGTAATGTAGTACAGTGACACAACCAGTGACTGAGCGTTAAGAAAATTGGTTTCGTTTAAGAGCCGCTGAAAACAGCGCGTTTTGTGGTATGTTCTCTTTGTGTGATAGTCCACGACGTCATGACTCGCTGACAGAACACAGCATCGTTTTCACTGTTGTTGTCCTCATCTTTCGCGATAATGTCCAACGGAACTCTCGTAAAAAAATACTTAACATCCAACGCTATAACAAAACTCTTCTTATATACATTCTAAAGCACGTTGCGGATTACGTTATTTTTTAAAACAGAGTAATTTCTTTCCAAAATATATTCCTTTTTTATGTTACATTCAGTGCCGGCGTTAAGGATTGCAGGATTCAATAAGAAAATTAATAAACAATAGTTTATTCCACATAAAATACAAAAAAAAAAATCATATATGGTGAAAAATGACAAGAGAAACCAATTAAAGTTGTTAGAATAATGAAAGCTTCATTGGTTTTGAAGTTATTTAGAATAATTTGATTTTTTAGAAAATATATTTAAAAATCATCTAACGTCAATATTTTTAAAACGATTAATTTTCATACTATACTTAAAGGCATTATTAAAATTGTCTAGTCAAACCGAATCTAATAGACATATAACTTTTTAAGTCTGCCAAAAAAATATCCAAAATTTTTTTGTGGTATAACCCTTTAGTAAAATTTCAAATTTTGAAATATCACTATGAAACTCTCAAAATTTGGGATAATGTAATAAAATTTACATAATTAGTGGAAAATGATATAAAAAATTGATAAACGTTTTTAGAATAATGATATTTTTATTAGTTTTAAAGTTAATTAGAATTATTTGTTTTTTAGCAAAAATGTTTTGAAATCTTTAATCCAGTTAGTAACCATACTATATTTACAGCAATAATTCAATTCTTCTAATCAAAATGATTCCAATGTACTTTTAGAATAAAAACTTTGGTGAAAATATTTTTTTTAAGTTGTACCCTTATATTTGCTTTAGAGCTTAAATTAAATACATTATCTATTTATATATTTGATGCATTACAATAAATAAAAATTATAAATTCAAACAAATTCAATCATTTAAAGTTAATATACTTAAATATATTCAAAAAGAAAACCAATAGTCTAAATCCAGCTTCAGAACTTAACACAATACCATCGAGTTTTTCCCTATTTTCGTTTTTTTTTACTATCATAACATTTCACAATATTTTCCACTAATAAGATTGTTCTTTTTTCTTTTCAGGTGAGTACCTTTTTTTTTCTACAAGCGTCATTTTATTTTGAAGCTTCTATTTGTAAGTACATACTTTTTTATGATTTTTTTTAGTGAGATTATTTTATTTCGAAACCGAAGATATACTTTGAAATACTTTCATTTTTGCAATAAAATCGAATATTACAGTAGGTGTCGGTTGAACTTTTTTTCTTGAGATCGTAATGTTAGTTAAATCTAATTGAAACCATTTAGAGTTAGTATATTATTCTTAAGTAGCTTGCAATTTTGAAATATGTAACTGAAACTTTAAAATATATTGCTTAAAATATAACTACAATTTAAAGAATATTTAAAAATAAAAAAGGAAGGTTTTACAAAGTAAAAATTGAATTAAGGAATTTATTTTCTCATTATTCATCAAAAAATGTAAACTGGTCATAAAAACTGATAAATTTAGGGAATAAAACCAGAAATATTTAAAAATCTAATAATTGTTTGATAAGAAAATTAAAATAAATTGAAATATTGAAGATATTTGCAAAAATGAGTATTAAAAAGTGATGTTCAAAGACAGTTTTATAACATACAGCGTCGCAATATTGGTCCCTATGTATATAGGTATATGTAGAACATGAGACCAGCTCAGCGCGCTTCTATATAGCAAATATTTAAGCTATCAGAGCATAGAGTCTCCAGAGACTTATTCATTACCTATCTCACTTGTACACATGTATGTGTCACAGTTTAAATTTTCACCTCTTTGTCTTTTCTATGATACAGTATATAGTATATACTTTTCTGTATGTCTATACCAACAGAACAACGAGTGTTTTTGCTTCATGCAACATTACGTCATAACATTGTTGTCGTACTCTAATTGGGATATTTCTGCATTTGAATACACGAGTAACAGAATAAAAAATTATTTTTGTCTAACACAATTAAATATGACAGAATAAATAACAATTTATATATAAAAAAATGTATGTTTACTCAGATAACAATCAAATGAGTGAATTATTCGTGTATCTAATTTATTTAATATTTTATGAAATACAAACAAAACGGAAACGAAATTTTACTGCACATCTACAATTAAGCATTGTTTTATTTAATAAAAATATTCTTTGATACAGCAAAACAAAAATTTTACATTTGGCTTTTGTGAATTTTTAAACAGAAAAAAATTTCCTATTCTTCATCACATAAATATATTTTTATTTCGTTTGTTTTTT
>CM008231.1:1933741-1961348 GCA_002278615.1 Pogonus chalceus | reverse complement strand
ATATATGTATTTTAATTTCAAATAAATATTTTTGTTTTATATTACGATTCAGATAGAACCAATAAATAATTGTCTTTCTATATAAGTAATTTCTTTTATATCCTAATTTGAATATTTGAACATATTTATTAGTATTTTAAATTTCAATTGAAGAATTATTTATTCAATTAACAAAGAAATATTTAGGCCAACTCATTTATACTTGTAAATGTCACATGACAAAAAATATATAATTCGATTCTATGTAAATGAATGAAGGACAAACGAGCTAACACGATTTACAATGGTGCATTGCGCTGCATTTTTAAACTTAGATTCAATTTTAAAATTTTAGTCGCGTTTGTGAGATAACTTATGCACTACTATTATTGCAACATTTCGAAATAATGAATAATAGATTTTTTAGAGTTTGGAAGTTATTATTTTTATTGCAGAGGTAAATAGTAAATGTATTTAAAATGGTGAATGTAAGAGAATAGGCTGTTTTTGGGTAATTAGTCGATATGTGAAATACATAGATAGAAAAGTTTTTTTTGTGAAATTGAAAAGTTTCATTTATTATAGTTAGTTAGTTTGTAAATTGAACATGTTGAAACCAGTTTGATGAAAGCTTTGAGAAGAGATGATGGTATTTGGAGGTGGGATTGAAAGTGGCTCATACCTAGGCTGGTTTCATCCCAGGTAGGTATTTCACAAACTATCAGTAGAGTAGTATGAGGTCGGGTGAAACATAACACAGAGAGAGCATTGCGCATAGCCTGAAGCTGAAAGGGATATCGTTAAAACAACACAGTGTTTGATTATATTGGCCGTGATGGAACATGTTGTCCCAATATTATGATCGAATTTTGCGGAAAATAACAATTTGCTGCATTTCACATTTATTTTCTGCCCGCAGCTGTCTATGAAATACGATACGGGTGCAACGAAAATAAACGGCTACCATCAAATAATATAATACCAAACAATTTGAAGCCAGTTGTTTGATTTACACATGAAACTCACTGAAACTCACTACGCAAAACGTACGTACACCTACATCGTATAACGTATAACGTAAAACGTGTAACGTACAACGAGATGGTTTGTTTTAATTAGGTATCTACAATTCTCTGATTCTGTTCTGATGTTCACTATATGTGTTGTGTTGTCCACGTCCACGTACCGCCAGCACGTCTGCAGGCTAACAGCTGCTGAAGAGAAGAGACAGCTACCAGGATGGTCGGATGGACGTACAAACGCAAACACATACTCGTACGATCTAAAACATACACATACGTACGCAAATATATCTGTATATGTTGAACATAGAGTGAACTCCTCTCTGTGTGATATTCGAGACCCTTTTCCATCCATATCACAAACACGCGTCATGTGTACGAATCCCCGGACTCCACGTTCACCCGCTAAAATGCTATCGCATTATCGTATATACCATACGTATATACGCAACAACCCTTCACATATGCTAATTTCAAAGCTTTGCCATAACATAAAGCGTGTTCACTTTTTACTTTGTGCAAGATTATATTTGTCCAATATAATTAATTAACTAAAACAATCCCTAGCACCTAAAGCAATATACAGTACAAGATTTCTTTTTTATTTTTTAATTATTTGTTACTTTTACAAAATTCATGGATTTTATAACATACGTATACTTCAACAAAATTATGTTTTACGTTTGAATTAGCACACCTTTTTTATACAATTTTTAAATTACCAACACATGAAACTTGAAAAAAAAAAAGACATCTATATGAATACTTCAGAATAGATTAAAACTCTCATCATATATTATTAATTTTAATTCGTATTTTTGTTGCTAACCCATCATCAAAAGCTCAACACACAAAGTGATAAATACGGAATAAGAAATTTGATATTTCATGAATCACATAACTGAATAAAACTATTTTAAATAAACAAGCCATTTTATTAACTTTTAATCCATCATTTTGAAAGTGAAACCTGATATACATAGACAACCAATTCAAATGTTTTTGATAAATTTAAAATTGATCCAAACTATATTTACAAAACCACAAATATAGAGAATTTGGTAATATATTTGAAATAGATCTATGGACCATGGATCATTTTTATTTTATTTATAAGTGGATGGATTGTAACAGCAAATAAAATTTGATGATAAGTAAGGATATAGTATGCTTAGGATAATAATAATAAAGCTTGACAATTAAAATAATTAATTAAATGTTGGTACTAAATAATAATATGTGAAATAAAAGCAACAATGTTATAAATAATAGAAACACCCAAAATATAACAAGAAACACCGAAGGAATATTATGTGCCATAAAAAGAGCAATAAGGTGAGATACAAATTATTTTGTGTAATGAAATTTATTATTAGAATTTGTAAGATTTCATTAGAGTTGGTAAGGTAAGGTATATGAGTATTTTCTCAGTGAAAATTGCGAATTTGATTGGAGTGCAGAAACGTGGACGCTCCTGTTGTCACGTTGCCTGCAATTACGTACATTCATTCACGTCCATTGGCTGGCGAAGTTTTTACAGTGAACTACCACACGACCCTAATCGTGTGTGAGCGTCGCCAACATCGATGAAGAGGACGACGAGAGTAAGCAACGGTCAACTAAGAACCATCTAAGCTGACCATTTTTAATTTGTTAGTTTTTCTACGCTTACGTGCGGTGATCTGATGATAAAATTACCTAAATTCATCCTTATGTTCAACAATTAACGATCTAATTTCTGATGAGATCTTATTGCTCTTCAAAAGTACAAAAACGATGCATAACATCAATTATTTTTATGAAAAATATAGTATATGAAGTAGAAACATATAACAAAATAAATAATTTACGAATGTCCGTTTGCGTGCAGCTTGGGCAGGCAAAATACTGATACTAGCCAGACACCCAAACTAACGTGCAACTCTCAATGTTTTTCTAACATATTGTGCTAGTTTCTTTTCGATGAATTGCTATTGTCATAAATATGAAACATGGTCATGCACATTTAAATTATAACATCTCTATATCCTACATAATAGATAGGTAATTTTGTTGAAACAACACAAAATGACGTGAATAACTCAATTGATTCAAATTATTTTGTTTCAAAGACTAAAACCTTTAAGAAAAGGAATATAAAATGAAAGTATCAGATTTTTACGTATTGAACTGAAAAATTCACAAGTTAATATCAAAATTCCATGAGACTAGTAAAAAATGTGACCATAGGCACCCGTAAAAATTATGCAAATATACAATATATCTTCATATAATGAATATTGTACCGCGAAAAAAAAATGTTATTTGAGTTGGAAAGTGTTGTTAGAAAGTAATTTCAAAGTGTGCACCTTCGCAGTTTTATTCAACTCAGCAAGTTATCAAATATTTATAGTTAGGTAGCCGAGAGTGTGTGGCGTTCCTCAGAGGCACCGGTGCGCGGTACAGGCGGTCAACGCGGTACAAGCGGTTGAGGCGGTTGTACACCGCAACTGGCACGCAGGACAAAGAAGCACGACGGTCAGTAATTAATAATTTGGCCGGGCCGAGTCGAGCCGGGCCGGACGTTGCGTGCGCGCGCGTTTATATCACCTTGGCCCATTACACTTGGTATATGGCCATGCTTTTGGAATTTGTGCGTTACGAAGTACAAGTCGACGGATATTCCTCCTATTGTCGATTTTCGGATAGCGAATAATCCTACTTCACCACTTAAGCCGCCACAAAACNCCCAGTTTAACTGTTTTATCAAATTTTTTGAATAGACTTAAAATGAATAAATAACTTTATAGAGAACTATAATATTAATGAATGAATTCACAAATGTATGTCTACAAAATGAATTTCGCTTAAAGAGCAGACATCCTGTAGTTCCTGCAACTAACTGAATCCTTAGTGTGACCAAGTACGCACACACCATTGCACGCAAACGTAATTCAAATATCTCAATTGGGAACGCAAAAATTTTGCCCAAACTTTATGTTGTTTGTAGCGTGATGTCGTCCACTTCATCTTGTCGGAAAAGCATTATAGCCACCACCACTCATGTTGTTTATCTATTGTTCTTTCTTCTACACACTATTATTTTATAAGTAATTCTTCCCATTTAACATGATTACTAAATATTTTACTATAATTATTATTTATTATACAATTTATTAAGCATCACTGAAATCCCTAAATTCTCAGAAAAAATATTATTAACCTCGTACTTTTATATTTAAAAGTTAGAATAACAATAAAACACAACTAAATAACTATAAATTTATAATAAATCGCGCATAGATTAACACGGAAAGTTTGTTTGTCCTTTGGGATTACCATAAATAAGTTAAACTTTTGTTTAAAAATACAACTGCATATTTTTATAATTCATAAAGCAACTCAGGAAATTAGAATAATCTGCGAAAATCAGGTAGTTTTAATTTAAACATTTGATTTTGTTTTTTCAAATATGACTGCCAACTTTGCAAGCTTTTTTAAAGATAAAATTGATGAAATATGTAAATATGAAACAGATAAATATTTAAGTAATGGTAATGATTTGAATTAAAATGAAAAAGAATTGGTGTAATTAAGTAATAAAAATGTGCAAAAACATTATTACTTTGAAATAACTCGTTTGTATAAGGTAAAAACATTCATTTGTAAGCTTATCTTTCGTTCTTCCACTTTTTTCATGGCAGTAATACGTGAAGAAATATTTATGATGTAGTTAGCTACTTGTTTGAGTGTATAATACAATAATTTTCGGTAGTTGAAGCAAGGTACACAGTCGTACGTATTCCGAATGGTTTGTCAGTTTACCTGCAGTGCGGAAAAATGTTTTGGTCCGCGGGTAATAACTAACGGGGTAGCGCGCTGCCACTTGTCAGGCTTAATGTAATCCGCAACGGCGGCACGCCAACATGCGCGCTCGCACAGAAAACACGCGCTTTTGCACATGTTATACTCGACATACACACATCTATACTGCATGAGAACGTATTGTATTGAAACAGACAAACATTTATACATATACACAAAAGGAACGGAAAGTTGAACGTGGACAATACCATGGAATGTCACATGGACAGTAAGTGTACGTTTACACTTGTTCAAAAGTACCTTATGGAATGAAATTTATAAATATGATCATAAACTTAGTTTTTTCGCCACTTAACAAATTTCTTTTATATCGCATAAAACAATAAATATATAAATATAGGTAATTTAAATAATAACTAATATATATGCACTTGTCAAAAAAGTTTTATTTCATCTAAAAGTAGAATAACTGTATAAAGTTTTCTACACGATTTTTTTTACAAATGTAAACGTAGACTATCACTGACCGACCTAGAGACTTTGACACTCCGGGTGTTACAATACACCTGCTCGCTCTTTTCCGGTGCATTTTTTGCTCTCCGGACTATCATTAATCCTTGCATTTGTTTGCTCAAACTTTTATAACCATCTCACAATAATATGTTTCATCTTTTACGTTGTTAAATACTCTTATTTAGATTATTTCAATTCAGTTTTTTTCGTTTAATATATTTTGTATTTAAAATTTACCAGACGATAAATATAAAAACTATTATTGAATAAATTTCTGTCATCTTATAAATATAAGGTGATTCAACTTAGATTTTGTTTGCGATAAGGTGCATCGTGCTTGTATCACCTTCTCAGGGATTTCAGTTTTATCCTCGATCATGTTTGAGTGTGTACAAGCAACGATTTTCACTACAAGCTAAAGCTTTGGGTTCAAATTCAAGCTGCGTCAATTATGTGGTGCAGAAATTGAGAAAAATTGAGATAGCTATGAATTATTGAAATATAATAATGAAGTACGTAAATTTTTGATTCAATTATAAAGTACACATTTAATTGATTCAAGTGGCAATAAATACGTGAAATTTCTTCTGGAATGAAACAGAAGAGTTGTTTTATTGTGAAATGAATTTCGAATATATGATATGAATTGGCTTTCACGTATTTAGGAATCAATCACATCAAATCGAACGAGTATTAAAACAGTTTTAATATTAATTAAAAGTGTAATATACTGTTGCATCAGTAGGTACGTTTGCGTGATGAATGAAGCCGTGGTTTCGGCGGATGAAACAGCCGTGATAATGCGGTGTGAACTCGTTTCATCCGTAACGTACGTGCACACCCATTTAAAACTAACAAACCTAAATGGATAAATGCAATTAGTATTTTTTCATGGAGCTGCGAAATGAGGATGAATGTGTAGGTGAAGTCACGGCAATGAGAACATACGAGACAGCCGACCGCGTACCCCTCGAATTCATGCATGGCCTTATTACCCGCGCATTACTCTCCCGTCACTTCTCCTTGCCTCTTTCACCCTGATTAATACGGATGTAGCGGAGCACCAACCTTAGCATTATTCTCCAAAAGTTACCATTACCTTACTTTTACACTTTTATGGAAGATACTGCCACATTATTTTTCCTTCACTTAAAGAATCTCAATTAACTTGTTACAAACTTTCAATTTTGACCATTATATATGTTACTTATAACCTTTTAAACTTTTATATGTATTTATGGTTCATAATTATTTCGAAATGTATCTCAACACACATTTTTTCTTCTCATTTCAAATTTTTCAATTAAATTTCAATCCAAAATGTCATAAATAGAGCAATTAAAAAATCTTTCTAAGTCCTGTACAACGAAAAAAGCATAGAAAAGTAAAAGAAGCTTCTTAAAGAATCAGCCCCTAAATTCCAATGGTGTTCTTTTTGCGATGCCTCTTACCGACGCCTTGTCGACGCGATTTGACGTTTCGTTTTTGCTTAACAGCTTCCGAATGTCGTCGAGTGAAGCTGATGCCAAATCTCGATGCTTGTGGTTGATTACCTTGTTTCTTTAATTTTCTTTTCATCTTTCATTTCGATTCATCATTGTGTGAATCAAAAACAACGAACGGAGCTTATTAAAAACTTGAAAAGTATTTCAGAAATATGAGGGCATCGATTCATTACAGTGTATTCGGTTTCGTTGTTTTATTTAATTAAATATCAAATATTTTCTTTTTATAAATGCTCGAATATATTTTTTAATTAATTATTATTCATATTTAAATCGACTAGAATATTTATAAAAACATATTTTTTTTTTCTAAATCGCATATGTCAGATATATGTTAAATAAAAATCAAACATCGCATATTTTTTAATCATGAATATTAAAATAATCTATATAAAATTTAATATTAACATATATATGTTTGTGGTTTCATTCAAATATAATTTAAAATATATACAAACAAATGCGTATATTAAATATATAAATATTTATAAATTTAATAAAATTATAATTATTGCAATAGCATGTAATAAATTAAATGTAAAGCAAAAGTAACTAAATAACATTTTGTACAGAAATTTGCAATCCCATTAGCCAAATGTAAAATACAAAATCAACAAAAGTTGTAAATAAGCTAGTCAAGTATAAATCTAAATATATTTTATTTTTATTTTATATGTAACATGAGCATTTATATATGTTCATTTGTTTATATAAACATTTCTAATGGATTTTCTTTTATATAATTAAAATAAATGCAGATATGATAATGTACACTTTAAGAGAATAAATTATTCAGGTAATTATATTAATGTATCATTTAACTAAATTAAAATATTTACTTTAATTATATGAGTAATATACACTAAAATGTGCCACGTACCACGTAAATTTAGGTGAAATTATTATATTTTTTTATTATAATTATAATAATATAAGTAATTTTAAGGTTTTTGAACTTATACCAAATTATTTCCTTTTGAATTTTATATTAATATATGCTACTAAGATAAAAATATAATTTTTTAAAATAAGAATGATAAAACATGAATTCAAAATTAAGAAATAATAAAATTTAAAATAAAAATCATAATAATGTACTAATAGTTTAAAAAAAGGGAATAATCTACTTTGAAAACAGCCAAAATCGCATCAAACCATTTATCTCGTGTTGTTCTCATTGTGGCCCACTGAGCATCAACCGAAAAACTTTTTTTCATCAATCTTTCATTCAACATTTCTTCAACATGTTCGCATTGGAAAGCTTCGTCTTACTGAAATTTTCACCCCTGCCTATATATTCATTTTATTATCATTTATTTCATTTTGAATATATATTTTTTCATCGGTTTTAAAATGGATATTTTTTTCAATATTATAGTTGGGAATATTATTTTTATTTTTTATAAAAATTACTTTAAAAAGTATAAAAGAAAATAGCGAGATTACATAAATAGTTAGATGAGAAAAACGAAAAGTTTTACTAAAAATAGAACGCTGGTTGTAGATAGTGCAGTAAAGAAGTTTGAAAAAGGTGAGAGAGACTTTCTCGGTGACAACACGACCGAACTGTCACATGAATTTATAACCCGCCAATGTAGTAGCAACAGCGCACGTTACCTTTACATCACCGTTTTGCATTTTTCTTTTTATTTTATTGAAGCGTGTAATGGCTCAACCACTTGGCCGTGAAGCACAAATATAACCTAAATAGACACAGGTATCTAGGTGACCCCTTACTCTAGCTTTATCCTTAAATTCTTCTTCAATTTATTTTTAAAGTTATTTCATCCGCGTAGAAACGTGTTTTATATTGATTAAATAAATACTCAACTATTTATTTATTATTTTATAATTAAAATGAAATAGTTTAATAACTAAAAGTGGTTTTATAAAGAGAAAACTAAAAAATGGAAGAAAAATAAATAAAGAATAAGTCAAATCCAGTACAATATTTTAAAGTTAATGTTGAGAGTCATAGAAACCTTAAGTTTTTAATGTTTCATGTTGGCCGTGAAACACAAATATAACCCAAATAGACAGTGGTTGGCCATCGGGATATGTGTTGGTGTGTATGTGGGGCGAGACGACCCGGTTAAATACTTTGTCTTGTCCAAGTAAATCTTGCAAGATATACAGTGACCATTACCGCAAAACGAGGCAAAGTCCAAGTTTCAATTGTGTCGTTATAACGTACAATAGTGGTCCGAGATACATTTTCTATACTGATTCCAGTTCGGAAGAACGCTCTTCCATTGTATGCCGCAATGAAATACGGTTTGAATTAAGTTGCTGGGGGCAGACGCAGACGCTACTGCTACTCCTAATAAAATAAGCTTAGTTTTCGTGCACCGCGATCCGCGCTTATTCTGATCCTTGTGTCTTTTTGCATTGAAATATGCTTATCACAAACTGGATTTGGTTTCATTCGTTACTGTATATAGAATAATGCCGCACCGTTATAGCCCAAGAACACGCTATTTATATTAAAACATAACATACTAAATTATCTAGATTTATTTTACTTATTTTATCTTTTTCAAATTGATTCAAATACATATTATTTATCTACAATTTACTTTATTGTTCTTACAAAAAAAATAAATTAAATAATATAAAGTAGATAGTTTACGGTTTGTTATTGATAACTGACAGAAATGGTTGTGAAAATATAAATAAAATTTATTTATGTATAAGAAAAATGTTATTATTTATTTAGAAGAAAAATTCAATTTGACATTTGAAAAATAAAGGTGATAAGTGAAAACCTTCAATAGCATCTCGTGTTTCAAATTTAATATCACTCAGATGTTTCCGTGAAGAGTCAAGATGAAAGAACTTACATGGAAACACTAGAAATGTATAAAAGTCTAGTAAAGTAGTTGATAAATATCACCTGTAGGTCAGCAAAACAAGCAGACTCCGAAATTGTTCGTAAAAAGGATCTTATACATCTCACGATGCTACCGTCCATTTCAACGTCCGCATTTTCGTCTACGTCGGCGTCACTAACACCAAAAAGCGGCAGACATTTGAAATTGACATTGCTACGGAATCGAGCCGAATGCCTTATTGTGTATTCTGTTTGTAGGAGACGAAGGCTGCTAGCGTAGGACCTCGAAAAGTATCCCCGCAGTTTCCCTCACTCTCGGCTTAGCTTCTAACTTGCTAAAGCAAGGGAATGTTAAACACTTGCCAAAGAAACACTCTGTGACGTATCTTACCTGCCGACGTGTACCTGCTACGCCAGACATGAAAATCAAATGTATTTTTATATTTCACGCGAAGAAACTTCTTTACTCTTACTCTTATGATGTTCTGAAACATTTTCATTCCACGACTTTACGTGAACATATTAGAGAATATTTTATTATACAAGTACACAACTCGCAAAATACTAGACGGAGTTTTATATTCTGTTAAAATAGTTTTTTTATTACGAAAATATAAACTTTTTACTAAAAGGTTTTAAGCTACTTGCATAATTTTTTACTATGCAGTTACAGGACTGAATTTTTATATTTAATGGACATTTTCCTTAAATTTGTTTTTTTATAATTATGTCTTATTAAAACACACTTGCATATTGCATAAAGTTTAGTACTCAGAAAATAAATTTATTGATAATAATATCATTTGAAACGTCTAGAAATTTATGAAAATAACTTCTAGAACAGATATGTATTTGTATCTTAATACAATATCAAAATAAATTATAACGTTAGAAGTTAGTAACATGATATTTGAATCGTTTGAGTTAAACAAAGTTCTGAATTATATATAATATAGTCAGTTAAACACTTAAACAGAAAATGATCAAGTGAAACACAAGATTATAAACAACATGACACCTTATAACATATTGTGGCCTAGGTTAAGTATGCGTATTTGGACACCAACATATCGTGTGTATGTTAGTTAAGCGCGTGTTATACTTGGACTCAGTCGTTCTTGTAACACACCGACACTTGAACACAAACGACAGACAACGTGCTGCTCTTGGACCGAGAGTACTCATACGTTGTCACTTGTAACGCTATCGAATGCGCGAGAGCTTCTCGACAATTATTGTTAAGTAAGGGTACTTTAGATGTAGCACCTTGGCTTTATTGTATGTCGCCAAATAACGTACACACGACATAGCAAGTGATTCTCACTCCATACCTGGCATAAATATTAGTACGTGCCATGTAACAGTAACTTCAAATTTTAAAGCGAGGCATATTTACGGAACGCTAGTATAAAAATATAAATAATATTCTTCTCAATAAATTTATCGTCGAAATATCAACACCAGCGATATTTATAACGCTTATGGACTATAAACATTTTCAAATAATAAATAAATAAATTTATAGCTTACCTTTATCTTCGAAACGAAAAAGACTTCAGCGATCTGATAAATTTTAGTGACGATTTTATTCCCTAAACAAATCTAATGCTATCCACAATACTGCAATAAGAGTCACGCAATCTGAAAAATATTTTCTTCGAGTATTACTTTATTATTCTTGCAACTGAGTTTGTTGACTAAAGTTTTACTTAATATTTATATCAATGTTATTTATTAATTATGATTATTTTCAAATATTTACTTCTTCGTGCATTCATTTAAAAGTTTTTAACTTATGTTTAACATATATTACAAGTACATTTAGTCAGGTTTTACAGCTGCAGTTTTTTGTTTGTTTATGGATTTTTTCAAATAAAAATTTGTTAACAAAACTTAAATATTAAGATTTAGATCTGATTTGATTTGAAAATAATTGTTTAGAAATGAAAATATTGAGCAAAATGCATGATTACTTTGGGAGCAAGGATTTGAAAAATCAGTTTGACTGAAAAAGCATTGTACCAAAACTGTTTCATGTCAAAATGATTATCATCCATAAAATAAATCTGGAATTTAGTGTTCACTTTATAAAATCCCATGCTGGTGAATAATAATCATAGTGTCTGTTTAAATTCAAAACCATGTGAGAGTAGCATGTAAAGATACGTCAGAGAAACAGACATACGTTCAAGTTCCACGTTTCATATTATTATTGTTGAGCGTGGCAAAAAGCTGCAAAGTGGTAACGTGCTTCGAATGTCCAACAGACGAGTTTATCAAATCTTCCATGCATTCGCAACTTGACCAGGCGCAAAGTTAGGTTAGTTTGAATCGGTCGGAGTCTGAGGTTGAAGCTGAGCCAGGACTAGCCCTGCCGGCACGTGGGGTATAATAACCGAGATTAATGTATGAATTATTGACTGCTTCCTCTACGGTTCACGTTGGCTTGGCTCGACATGCGCGTAACTGGATTCCCCAAAAGCCTATCGAAATATCTGCTCCTCTGACTTCAACAATGCGTATGTTGTTTTTGCTTACGCGTTACTTCACTGTTGCTACTCTTCTTTTTAACAATTTACTCTATTTTCCTGCTAAATGCAATCCATGTATTCATCAAATATTTGAAACCCAAATCTCGCAACATTTTTAGTTTATTACCTACCACTCCATAGTCAGTCAAGTGGGAGGAAAATTAAAAATATTGTATTACAAACTTTTGAATATAGATCATTCACATTAATAAAGATGGATGTTTATTTTTAGTTCAGTCAATATATAATTTTTACTGCACACAAATCAAACTAGACTGGCTATTTTGGTATTATCACTCTTGCTTTACATTCAACTCTTCATACATATATAAATAAATAACTCTATAATATTTTACAAATATTTCCCTTTTATAAAATCTCTTTTTTTTTTATTCTATGGATATAACTATGCATAATATTATTTTAAATATATTAAAAGCATAGTTCTTTAATAAATAATTAATTAATTGAATTTAAATAAATTAAAAATCAATTATAAATTTATAATATGCAAATTTGAACTAAATGCATTACTTGGAATATCATAATATTTGCTTGCTATCAAATCAAATGTATAAGTAATAGTTGCAATTTTTGCTTGAACGTTTCAGTTTTATTTGTTTTATATTTGTCACTTAAACATTTTGTATTACAATCATTATTTAATTAGAAAAATAAAAACAAGCAACAAACATACTTCTTAAGTATTCATAAAGTTTCTTATTGTTGTTTATTTTATACGTACAATCAAATGACAGCGTTGTTAAATCTGCTGTATTTTTTATCCACGAAGTATTTAAAGCAATTTCCAGTATTGGATACAATTGAAGTGTGCTGTGTTCACAATTTTATTTGCTATAAAAATGCAGTGAATACTGTCAGATGCTGCTGATTATATAAACGTACGATATGTCTTATTCAATGTAGTTCAACTAGTGGCACTTGTCAAGTTCTTGCATTGGTACAGGTCTGCATGCGAAGCACGTGTTTCATCGGCCTGGTGCACAGGTGTCGCAAGTTTCCGTTCAATCAGTCATTCAGTGAAACAGCTACCAATGCAAGGAATAGCTACTCGTCTTAATACATGTTTCTCTAGATTACCAATACACCTAGATGCTAATTATAAAAATAAAACAAAATCATCAAAGTTACTTTACCTAATTACGTTTTTATCGCGAACATTTGTCGAATTGTTTATTATTATAGGAATATTATTCGATTTGAAAAATAATTTATTTACTGTAATGTATTTCGTTTTGCGTTAACATAATCTAAAATAAAATCTGAGACAAAATAAAAGTATAGAATAAACATGAATACTGTATCTGTAGAGATAATTCTTAACAGATTAGAATTATTGAAATCTAGTAGCATTTGTACTAATGGAAAGTATAAATGGACAAAGGATTTGTAATGAGTATATTAGAATGTCTTAGAAATAATACTGAAACAAATTTATTTTATTGAGTTATCTATATAAAATATTTTAAATGCACGCGCATTTATTGATATGTATTATAAATGAAAATGATCATTATGGTTGTATGTAATGTGCATAGATTTTTTTATTTGTTTTTAAAGAGAGTTTAGTTGGTTTTGATGGTGAAAGTTTCACTAATGGGTGAATAATAAGCTATATATGAAAAATTGGGAATTTATTGAAAAATATAATAAGTAATGAAAGTTAGGGAATTAATTGGTATCGTCGGATTTGCTGTGAAATATATGGAGAGCAAGTCTATGGCGTGTCGACCGCGCCACAACTAACTACACTCTAGCATTGGCGTCGTGTGCGGCAGAGGGTGGGTTGAAGGGGCGACAACAGCGCTAGTGAGCGAGGGCAGGAAGGGTGCGGAATAGTGCGCCGCGCGACGCCGTGATCCGGGGTACTGTAGAGGGGTTGAGGGTTGGCGTCCACCGCAGCACGCCGGAGCGATGCGCGCCGGAGCGGGCCCCAACAAGCGCGACCGGCAAACGGCGCGCCGCACACCACGGTACGCATATCAGTTAGAGTTGCTCGCTACCGGCGCCCGGATCGGTAGTGGCTCTACTCCGGCGGCAACTAACTTACATCATCGTCATCGTATCGTACAGTCGACAACGGGACGCAGTGTTGTGCGCGTGGTGCAGAACTTAACATTACTTTTCAAGTGCGCGCGTGTCATCAACTATTCAAAATTATTTCAATTATTTGAATAATTTAAAAAATAATAAACTTAAATAAACAATAAAAAGAATTTTTGGACATTGTGGGATTAATCATGATTGGCGGTCAAATTATACCGCTTCCGTGTTCAAGTCCGTTTTGTCTGTCCGACGGACTTGTCTTCGCGTAACACGTGCCATCGTTTAACAGTTTGTCTTTATTAACTTTTGTTAATCCACGCTGTGAGTGAATTCAGTGTCACTTATGACGTACGAAATTTTATTCGACAGTGAGATTGCGTACCTGCTACACATATAGTAAAAAATAAATATTTTCGTAAAGTTACCCCATATAGAGATACTAAATTAAATTTTATAAAGAAAGAGAATTATTTATTGAAAGAAAAGAAACTATAAACTTTTTCAAAATGCTGACTATGTCGACTTTGATGATGCCCGCGCCAACAATGACGACAATGACGAACCCGGGTCCTATACCCGTCAGCCAGACAAAACTCGAGCCAAACGGCAAGATCACGCTCAACAATCATAATACTACAGTCAACAAATCAGGTACGTCACGTTTCGTTCACGCATCTATCGTCTTCCGCTGCTGTCTATTTTTATCTTTTCCGTTTATACATATGTGGCATTCTCTCTTTTTCTTTTTTCTTTTTTGTTTGTTATTTTTATTATTTCCAGTTTCCGCGTTTTAAAGAAAAAATGTTGCTCACGTGCACGGCAACTTGCAACAAGATAGAATTATTCCCATTGAATGAGAGAACGGTATGAATTCAATTTGCATGAGAATGCGTTCTCGAACTAATTGGCCGATGGCAGTAACAGGGATCGCAGCACCCAGGAGCCGCAGTGCGACAGACAAGCATTCCGAGACGCACTGCCTCCGGGTGACGGAGACTGTTACTTGTTTACGCGACACATTAATGTCGCGTGAATATCATTGACGCGGATCAAGATCTTCCCACTTCCTTAATAAACATTACGATAACAACAACGAATAAATTTACAACAATATTTAAATTCATTTTTTTTTTCTTTTCTATCGCAATAATTAAAATAATATCAGATATAGTTCGTTTGTCCGATATTACTGCTTAATATTCTTGATTATAAATTTGTTGTATTAATTTACATTTGATATTTCTGTATATCATAAATATTAATGTTGGATGAAAATTCTTGATATACCGTTGAATATTATTATTTTAGAGATGAGTAATCTAGATAGAAACGAAAATTACAGCACGAATTCATTGTGTACTTTTCAATAAGACTATCTCATCTTCAGCTATGAATACCATTGTGGAGTATAAACTTTAGTGATAAGAAAAACGATAAGCGAACTGGTTCCTATACTTTTCGTGCACTTTTCGAGCACGGCCACTACGTCCTTAATCTAATTATTCATCTTCTTTAATTGATTACTTGAGCGCAGATGTGCCGCTGTTCCAAGACGTGATCCAATTGAATCCGCAATAAACAACGGCGATTTGTATGACTGTACCTAGCCAAGATGAGCGTGAAATGTCATATTTCATTCCGAGACATCAGTCAATGACATAGCGCAACGCGTATTTCGCTCACAATCACCGAATCTCGTGCCAGTTTCGTCCTATTCTTGTCTGGCAGGTGCGTTGTTGTATCATATCGCCCAAGCATAGTTAATATCCATCAACGCGCGCTCCCTACCTGATACACTATAATATTACTTTATGTTACGTACCTATATATGTATATACTCCATATATTTTGTACAACTGTATCCATATTATTATTATTATTATGTGAAAATGATCGTTTATGACCTTTGTATTTCAGACAAATTAATATCTTTGAAAAGGAAAATCATAGTGAATACGCAATCAGTAGTAGTGCAGAGTCGCGCAGTGGGAATCGTTGGTACCCGGACGACACTTTATCACCACGATTTAATAAACTTGTGCATTTGTAATAGGTTGATGGCGCTGGCAAACGGAGCAAACAGGGTGAATGGAACAAACGGCAGGCACAAACGGTACGGTATAAGTGTGAGGCGTATGCTACGGCACAAGCACCATGTGCCTTCGATTCGCTAGCTTTTGTCGTCCCCATCGTGTTCGCGTGCGAAAGAATCCGTATACGCAAATCTTCCGGCTGGCACTGAAAAGGTGAAAAATTACCAATCTCCATCAGAAACCGAATTCCGAATTCTTTCAATTTATTGTCGACAATCCGCCGGATTCCTTGCACTATATTTCAACCAACTGAATAGCTGGAATTTTAATTTCAGCTATTAAAATAATTTACTCGCTCTCCGCGCGTATATCAAACAATCGTTACGTTATTATCTCTCCCCTTAAAGACATTTAAAATGACTAATTCACACTAATTTTTTAGACTTAATACTTAGTCTCCAATGCGGTAAAATCCAACTTTTTTTCAGTTTTTTTTTGTATCAAAATAAATGCAGAAATTACAAGCAGCAGCACGCTTGGAACATGTTGTATTTTATAAACTGGGATCGCTTTTGCATTATAAACTTAGTTGCCGTACCATATCGTGCTGGTACTGCTGGGGCACAGGGGGCATGTCATAAATTCGCTCGTTGAACCGGTGAAATCATCTCACGTATCGTAATAATTATCTCGAGATATTTTTACGATTTCGGAACTCGTTTCGCGGGTGACACACGATTTTACTTATGTGTATTCCGGGTCTTATCGGTTATAATTTAATACTGCGACGGAACAGCCCCATCCGGTTCGTATATTTTCCCGCACTGAGCTCCCCCTAAATAACTGCGGATCAAATACTTCGGAGGGTCGCTCGTGTTCGACACAATTATAACTTTTTATTATTATCGTTATCATCACAGATATCTTTCATCATCTACGCTCAAAGGATTTACTAACAACTTATGTATATCAGTTTAACATATCAGAAATAAACACAAAATACACTATTAATACTATATTATCTTATAAACATAATATAAATAAGGTTTTTTTTTTATAAAAATAGTATAATCGCTGAATAAATAAAGACATTATTTCATTTGAACAAATTTTAGCTAGAAGCAATATCATCTAATTTAAAACTGTTTGCATACAGTAGTAGTCGTGAGATTTTATTTACTTTAAAATGTAATAAAACACATTTTATATTTTTCTATTACATTTACCACAAGAAAAAGTGTTTAATTTCTCACTTATTATAAAACATTTTTTATTGGTATGCAAATAGAATTTTTATATTTATTGTTGAAGTATGATATTTAAAAAAATATAAGCTATAATAGGAACACTGAAAATCTTTTAAAATAAAATAAAGAAGATAATAAAAGAAATAAAAAAAACTTGAGTCTCGATCAGCAGTTTAATTTATTATTCGATAACAAAGAGGGCTTGCTTGGGAACTAGTTGTGTCGTTTTGTTCCAATAAAGCAATATTAGTGTACGGTTTAGGTGGGAGCAAATGATTCCAATCAGATACTCTATTATCTGAGTAGCGGCGGATTAAAAGGCTTGACCCGTTTCCGCGTGACGCTTTATTTCGTTACGTGAGCGTGATTTCACGTTCACGTTCATTGTGCAGCGAAAACTTTATGTTCATAACCGAAATCAAGTGATGCTTGCAGCCAGTAGTGATTGGTTCGCGAAATAGGGTTATCAAAAATCACAAGACCGTAGAAAAATGCAACGTAATTTCCTGTTTTACGACGCACTATATAAGTTTCGATTTAAATTTTTCACATTTTAATTTATTTTATTACAAATAAATTTTTTCACTTGTTATTTATTTTTTTTTTTTTTCATACATTACTTTATTTGCTATTACAATGTTTCCTTTATTAATATTTACTAAATTAAGTAATTAATTTGTTAAATAGAAATTAAATTTTTGTACAATCAAGCATTAATATTTGAATCTATTGTTTAGTATCGAAATATTGCACTTAATAACATGCATTTATAAACATTTAAATACATGTAAATTTTGAATATTTAATTACAATTAACAAAACAATAGTAAAATAACATTTTGAACTTTTTAAAAGAATAATGTTTTATGATGAATAGAGTAAATTCGAGTAAAATAATAATTAATATTCATGTGTTTGCGCATTTGTGAGATAATACCGAATGTGACACCTAGCTAATTATCTGCAGTACCAATGAGCCAGCATTGGGGGTGCGTCACGCACAAACAGCACAAATATTACAGGGGTATGAGTGGGCTGGCGACGGCGATGCTGATGCCGGAAGCGCGGCCCAGTTTCCGCGGCGTCGGCCCCCGCCGTCAACGGAAATGGACAATAAACCCTCAAGTATAATTTGCACTCCGACGCGACGCCACACATGTGTGACTCGTACAATATATAACGTACTGTACCTACATACACCGTTCAAAAATATTTGCATAACATTGTACAGACTCGCTTTTTAAATCAGTGGCTAAATTTACCGCTCAGTGGGATGTATTCACAAATATCACTTCTTTGACTACTCAAAAGCATATTTCAATTTATTTCATACATATTTTAACAAACTGTCCTACTATACATATTATTTATTATGTGTGCTTGTAATATTTTCAAAGAGATGCATACATATGTTCAAGTTATTACGAGCTATGTTTGGATAGTACAACCAAAGCTAGAATTAGTGAAATTACATTTTACGAGAGGAATATTTATTAATTGAAGCTCGTTTGGGAATATACAAATTTTAATTTCATTTCGTCTAGTCTGGCGTTAAACGGTTTAAGTTTAGCGTAGTTCAGTCCCATGTGAACAGTTAAGTATTTCTGAACCCACAAATGTTCCAAGTTTCTATTGCGCCTAAGCACATGTCAGTTTCTCTTGAAATTCATTTATTTATTTATTATATTTCTCCTTTGCAGTAAACAAATATTATTCTAATTAACAATATATCTTATCAACATTTTAATCAATGGAACATATTTAGTTTAATTTGTTTTAGTTTAAAATGAAGTAAAGAATCATTTTATTGGTATCAAATCGATTTGAAACAAGCGAGATAGAATTATTTGTCGCAGTGCAGAATTAATCGAATTAAACTAAAACAACATAATTAAAGTTGAATATAGAAGCGTTTGAATATTATTTTGATAATCGGAAGAAGTAGTACAAAAAGGAGCGTTAGAAATAACACTGTTCGCGTGATTACACTGAAATTCCAGTCAGTGTCTTTTTGTTTACTTTTTTGTTTTCATTTCCGGTGCGGTTTGAATACCTACCGATTTTCCTTTCTTTTCCATTATCTACTATCTGTGTCTTTGTATTTGTTTCGTTAATCCTCACTCAACTATATATGTCTTGGAATTTATTTTTGAACATTTGTGACCTAGATACATGTTTGTTAAAAAAACCTGCCAATAGATAAATGGTTAATAAAATACACTTTTTTGTTTTATTCTATAGGTTATTAATTAGCTATACATTTAAAAAGCAAAGGTTAATGGCTTAGTAACACAAGCTAATGAAATGTCATCAGGACTGCATTTTTTATCACTAATGCTTTTTTTGTCGTTTTTAAAACAACAGTTTTGTTGCTATATTATATATAAATCTCATATTTTCTTATGGTCAATACATTTATATTTATGAAGAATGAGTTTTAAAACAAAAAAAAAACATGATTAACTTATTAACCAATAGTTATAAATTAACTAATAAAATATTGTGAAAACGATGCATAGAAATAACAATTTCTATTATTTAAAATATATCATAGCAATAACTGAAATTAATTTATCAAAATTACGAGTAATTAAAGTTAATGTTAATGTATATTTGAAAATTTATAAATAGCTCGTATAATAATCAATTAATGTAAATATCAGGTAAAAAGTTTTAAATATTAATTACATTTAGAAATAAAATTTACGCATGTAAACATTTTAGTTATATTAATTTTCGTTTATAAATGAAATATGTTCTTTTTATCAATCACGATCAGTGCTTTTATTTAATAATACATCATTATATCACTAAATTTCATTAATCTAACTTTCGCGTGAATTTTAATAGCTAGGTTTTCAAATTACAATTCTATATAAACTAACATTTCTGTTGGACATGTTTATTTTTTATCTTATAGATTAAAATTCAAAAATATGAATTAATACATCGATTATTGAGAATGAAAATAATATGTTTAAGAATTATATAGTTATAACAAAGAATAGAAAAATATGAGCTGAATAAAATAATTTAATTTGATTTATGAAACTAATGCAAGTCCATTTATCACATAACGTATAAAATTACGTTAATAAACATGATATATTTCTACGACAAACAAGAATTTTAAAATTACATCTTCGCCAAAGTGCTATACACAAATCAAGAACTGTTTAAACTTACCCGACATCTTTGCATTCAGATTAATTTAAAAACATTTTTATGTTCATATTCTTTTAACTATTTTAATAGAGTCATGATTTAATTAAACACAATTAAGTTGAAAGAAACTTTTTTACTGCAAGTGAGAAATATTTTTGTTTGTTTTTAAAACAATTAAAAAGTTTCATACAGAAGACGGGTTTAACTTGGAAAAAACTACTGAAATCAATAATGTTACTTGTAATAAGAAATCGATTATCAATTTAAAAGCATAATAATATGCTATTAAAAATAAAATAAAAAACAATATTCAATGTTGCTTGGAATAGAATTTCAAACAAAGGCGTAATAGATGAAATCATTATATCATTCATATTATTTATTCGCTTAAAACATTGTATTTTATATCTGAAAAATACATATTTTTCTTGTTTGAAGGTTCAAAAATGTATTTAAACCATGAAAATGTATACAAAGAGATTAGTGTGTACATAAAAATAAATGAAAAAATGTACAACATACAGTAAAATGCATAATTTAAAATAAAATGATCCTTGCGTTCAAATAAAACAAAATGATTAAATTTGTGTAAAAGGATTGTAATAGATCAATTAATGAAAAATTGTTTTAAAATTCAAACAAGAAATAAAAAATAAAAAACTAACACGTTTGTGAACAACGTTTCAAATATGACAAATTGAAAAATGACCGTGAAACAATTGTTTTATTAAATGAATAAATGAAATGAATACTTTTTATTTACTGTTTATTACTAATAAAAAAGATGAATTTAAAAGAAAATAAAACGCGTATAGTTTGATATAAATATGATAATAAATGATTCCATTATAAGATTTATATTATCTATCATTTATAAAAGAAATAAATGTTTAAATCAATATCAACACATTATATGCTTATTTTTCAATTTAACGATGGTTAATATGTCAACAATGGACAAAATATGTTCCCCTTCAATCATGCCAATCAGAAACACTGTTATAAATAACTTTTTTAATCAACCACTCACTTTATCAAATCGTCATTATAAAACAATATAATTTCCCCGTCACTTATTGCTTTGTTCATCAATTACTTGAACATCGACATTTAAAAAAAACCAATAATATTGGAAGCATCTGTAACTCTTTTTATTAAAAACTAATAATACCCAACTTCTCTTATTTTATATTTATAATTTTCACAGGAATTACTTAAAATATTTTAATTTGAATTCCAATCATTGACTTACGGAAAATTAATTAATATTTGTTAATAAAAAACGAATATTTTATAATATAGCTAATATTTAAAATTATAAAAGAATTTTCTATAATATACTAATTTTATTGCAGTCTAAATTAGAATAAATATTACCAGTTGAAGTAGATTAAAAAAGAAAATGTGTTATAAATTACATAAAGTATAAATTCATTTATTTTTATTATTTATAACTCATATATGAAGAGAAAAAAATGTATCAAAAGTGTACAAAAGTGATAAAAAGCAAAAAGCGAGACACCATTAGTAACAAATAGAAAATAATGATAGATAAAATGACGGCACTCGAAAATCAATTTGAAAATAATGTGTCAAATATATCAAACGATGCTTGGACGTGGTATGCTTTAATATATTCCGGTATATAATAGAATCGTGTAAAATTACTAGGTATATTGTACAGTGAAATAAAGCGAAAAATTTTTTGAACTGAAAATAACTTTGGAATTAGGTTCAGGTCAGCTGTCAAAGTGACCGGATTGCCAACATCAATAATGATGTGAGCAAGATATTTTTATACGTTTTATCATGTATAGGAAAAGGACAACTTTCATTTCATTGTTATTGTATTGACATTCATGTTAATTTTGCTATTCAAATTTGTTTTCCGCCATTTTGTTTTACACTAGCTTTATCTGCATCCAATATTAAATTTTTTAAATACACTGTATTTATTTCGTTAAATTTCTCGCCAGTAAAAGCAAATATCTTTTGCGGTCTTTCTATTTTTCGTCAGTAATTTTGAAGAATAAACACATTGCATATAAAGAACATATCGTTATCTTTGATATCTGAGTTTCTCCTTCTAATATATGTTGCTAAAGTTACAAACTCAGCCTAATTAATTATTACCATACTATTCGTTGACAATATGAGTATATGACGAAGCAAGGGGAACAAAATAAGACCAAAACAGTAAATAAAGATTCTCTAGTATTCTGTTGGTCTTAGATGCTTTGACAAACTGATACTCAAGTAACATTATTTTCATTGACTAAATTTACAATTCGTTCTCAAAGCTTCACTAATGTGGTTCGTTTGCTAAAATCATTCGTTTGGAAATCCTCTGCAGCACATATGTGCTACAGAAATATGAAATAAGAACTTACAAATGAACAAAGAATTGTTTCTGTAACATATGAATTCTTACATTATATTGCGGTTAAGTTTATTTTTATGAATATATTAAAATAATNAGAGTTCAAATATTTTAATAAATTAAAATAAATTAAAATTTTATGCAAAATATAATATTAATAAAATAAAATATAAGGCAAATAAAATTTTTCAATTGTTTTAATTAATACATTATTCTATTTGATTTTAAAATAAAATTAAAATACAATAAAAATATTTTAATTAATATAAAAATAAAATATATTCATTTTAAATTCATTTTTCATGTTAATTTTTGATATTTTATTATTCAAGAATTTATTTTTGAATTTAAAATAAGCGAGTTTAAATTATTTAGGTATGTTTGGCTGATTTATTTTATTAATAAGTGTAAAAAGAAAATATATTTTAAAATTGTATCTAATTTAAATTGTAATGTAAACGAAAGTAATTACAAATTTAACATGAAATTGAATAAAAGTTTAACCACAGTTGAATGTGTACAAATAAATGTTTTGTAGTAAAAAATTCATTTAAATACGTAAAACCACATTGAATAAAATGAAATTAATTCAGCAATTTTAGTTTGTTGTCAAAAGAATAGTGTACACAAGAACGTGTGTTGGTCTCGTTATTTGGAAGTAATCCTCAATATAGTAGACAAAAACGCATCTGCAGCTTGTAGGATAGAGAGCATTGTTGTCAAACACTTGCAGCTTTGTAGCTTCGCCAACATTGCACCACACCACACCACTTTTTATTCAGACTGTTTGTTCACTCTGGTTTTGTTATTCGTTGGATCTTCCTTCGAAATTTAATAAAAAGCCCAACCAGCGTTTTGCGATTTTATTCTACCCTCTGTGACAATGTTAACCACAGTTTTTGATATTCATAATTGTCTTTACTTTAAAATAAAATACTTCTTTTGTACATATGTCAATGTCATTGTTTTATCTGAATTATTACACATTTTAATTATATTTATATGACATAAACATACAGTTATCTCTAAAAATTTAAATCTATGAATTACAGTAAATAATGTATAACAATATTCAGGCAATACTAAAATACGTTACACAAATAAATCGAATGAAAACAGGTCTGTGACGTTACTAGAGGTTTTATACAACAGCGTTACCCATTGTAGCGATTTATGGTGCTCCCGTGAAAAAAATTACCGACATAAAAATATATGTACGTTTTCATACCCCCTGTAGAGCCGCTACTGAATGTGAACACAGTCATAGTGCTTCTGCATTAGTTGAAAAGCAAGAACACTATTTTTATTTTAACAGTACGACTTAAGATGATAATATTTATTGTTTGCGTCGACCTGATATGATACAACACTGCCAAATTTATTATTGTTGCGAGTACAGCTTCGCTTTTGCTGCCTCGCCAGAATAAGATTACAATTCATATAACGGAACTCGATAAGCATATTCAGATTTTGTTCTAGTTTTTATTAATTTTTGCACGAATTATTATACGTCTTTATTTCGCACTTTTTTTCTCTTTGAATTCACCAATTCCATCTTTCAAAATGAACAATATTTATTTATATTTCATTTAAATTCCTACTATAGAAAAAATTATTAAGAAACTTATCCATTTCGTTAAGTATAATATTTTGTAAAAAGTATAAACATATATTTGTTGTTTTCCTTTAAAAATGATTCTGAAGAATTTTAAATTATATATTGAGAAAAGTTTAGAACAAAAATAAAATAAATAAAAATGAAGAATGCGTCTTACAAAAGAAAATATTTACTAAAGAATTTATTTCCCATGGTGGTAGCCGTTACAAATTTATTTCAAATCAAGATGTATCCTTAAACACTATATAAACAAACTGTAGCTTGTTTACCTACTTAATTCTTAGGTACATTGAAAAATAATCCATATTTTATGGATTCTCATTGTTTACCTACTTCTAGTCTTGAATCAACATCATTTTATTGAATTGTATTTTTACATTACCGATAGAGTTATTAAATTGAGATGAAAGCATTAATGGTACAGCGCTTTTATTTGTGATTTTTAATAATGTATGTAATTGAAATATATCTTTCGTTTTAATTCGGATTAAATTCATTTCGTTGATATGAATGTAAAGATTTACTTTAATTCGTTTATCCATTTGAAGTGTTTTAAGCATATATGTAGTGAAATAGATCAAAGAGTAATATTTATAGATAAACGAGTCATTACCGAAATATAACGAGGCTTACGTAAAAAGATGCAACGCTATCTGATTTTTCTGTCGACTTGTTTTGAATTCGTGGCAAATTAGTCGTCGTGTGCCCTGAATAAAATGAGAAATCCGAATTGTTAGTCACATACGTAAAATAATTAAGTTCAGCGGTCCTGTTTACCGAAATGGGGTGAACAGGGAGAAAAGTTTGGGGTAGTAAGTGATGGCAAAGGGTGGAATGGTTCACTGTGGCGTCCCGCGCATTCCTAATGGCGCCTGGAACAAATGGACATTTTTATACGCTACCAGCGTACAACGTACAAGTGCTTTCTTGTTCCAACCAACGAAATGCATTTCATTTCAGAGCCGCCATCCGCGATCAGATGGGATTACTTGTCTTCTTCTTTATCTTCTATCTAGTTAAATCTAATGAATATTCCTCTTTAAAAGGTTCATTGCTATTGCTATACAATACATTCAATAAAATTGTATTGGATATTAGAATTTGTTTTATTTCAAATAACTTTTTTTTATAATTTAATCCAATTCATTCTTATATTTACAAATATAAGTTTTTTATTTTATATTATATCAATTACTTTTATTAAAAATTGAAAATTTTTATTATTTTATCTTGATGCGACGAAAACAATAAAATATATTGAATCAATAATCGAAGTTATTCATTTTCCAATAAGTTAACTAACTGATAATGCAATGTGTGACCAGCTATTTAAGTTAGATATACGACCTGGCAAATACTTTTCTTCTTTTTGGCGGAACGCCACGCACTAAAATTCTCTTTTTATTTCAAAATAAAATTTATAACTTGGATTTCACCACTTCCTATACGAGTTAAAATATTTGTAAAACTACTGTTGGTGTCTATGCTTGCGTATAATCTAGCCATTGTCATACATTTAGGAATATGAATTATTATAATTTATTTTTCGAACTATTTTTCACATTACATGTAATTGCCAAATGTTTTTTAATAATTAAATATTATATCTTTATAAATTACTGTAATTTATTTCACATAAAATATTGTTATTTCAATAACCTACTTATAAATATATTTTAAATAAACAATACAAGTATAAAATATCAATAAAAATATTAAAAAGTTTTCTAGAATTGGTCATTTATTATCAATTGTTATATTATAACTTTGCAACTTACAATAAAGTTTCTTTTACAAACTTAGTTATAAAGTAATTTGTTTCACAATGAATTTGTGATATTGAATTGTCTCAAGTATTTTATTATAAAAAGGGTGACATATTGTACTTTGTTTTAAACTATACAATAGTTTATTGATAGCTTGTTGATGTAATTAGTGATTATTTTTGAAGAAATAATTTATAATGGAACAAATAAAAGTGAAATATAATTAATTCGCATTTCGAGTAGAACTAAAAGCAGTAAAATTACCATTAAAACAATTATTTCCTCATATTAATTAAAATCCACAATAATTCGTGTTCCAATGAATCAAATGAAACATAGTTTGTAAGCGAAGCAAGGTGTGGGGTTCTCACAACTTTCTTGCGACTTATTGTCGTGTCGGAACTTTATTAGTGTCGACACAGCAAAACTATAACGCGAAATCTATTGAGACATTTTACTGTGTTGTGGTGTCAAGAGACGAAATATTAACCAGTTTTCGATAAAAAAGTTTTGGTAGAATCGGCCGACCATTCATGGCTGACCTCGCAAAGGCAAAAGACCACAATGGGCGGCCAATAACTTGACCGAATTATAATTTACCCTAGTAGCGTAGAATGTTGGGGCACATTTTGTCATATTTCATGAAGTTGTCAAAAGGATTGCATTCAAAATGGTATTTTAAATTTTTGTTCCCTTTTCAACTTACATTTATCGTATGTCTTGGATTTTATTTCTTTCTTAATGTTAACTTCCAAAGGTATGTATGCTAATCACATTATAATTTTACCGAAAATAGAGTAGGTTATGATTTGAATAATATAGAAATATTTGGTCGGAGGTCAAATTTTTTTCTTTTTCGTTGAATAAGGAAATGTTTTTTTTTTGTGGTTAAAAATTGGTATAATCTTTTTTTTTTTTAATTACTTTTATCATATTCGTCTACCTAACCAAAAAGTTTATTCTAATACATATTTTATTCTGTTTATTTGTTTGTTGACTTGTTAAGTTAAAAATTTGTGCGTCATTTGATTCGTAGAATTATAGACAGATCACAATTCTTAGAAAACTTACTACTTAATTTTGAAATTCTTCGTAATATTCCCTTCAAATCTAACTTTTTTTATATTAAAATAAAAACGTTTGTAAA
>CM008231.1:1905494-1930891 GCA_002278615.1 Pogonus chalceus | reverse complement strand
ATATAGCAACATTCAAAACATATTCAAGAAACATTGTAAAAATTGAAGATTATACCTAGTAACCAAAGTGTTTTACGTCTTTTAGCAGCTAGATACTAGATTTATTTGAGTAGATAGTACTATTATGTGGGTGAGATTCAGCGGCTAAAATTCACGTAGCCTGCACTTGACTGACATTGTCCAACTGTTATCGGGAATTGTACGCGAAGTGTTTAAAGTGTTAGTGTGTTTGTGCAGCAGAAGCCAAAGAGAAGTCCAGCTATTCAACAATCCTGGATTTAGAAAGTGGTTTTATCCACTGCTATATAGTCATCCACGTTAAGTATGAAGACTTGTAACATCTATTACAAATTTAACATTTCTTACGAAAATAATAAAATTTAGATTAAAAACACTAGCGTAAAAGTTATTATTTATATTTCCAGTATTTTTGAATTAAAATGTTTGATTGTTGCTTTAAAATAAGACATTTTAGAGTAAGTTACTTTATTAAAAATTATGAGAAATGTAAAAGTATTTTAAATTTGATTTTGATATATGGTTATGTTACATTTTCAGTTAAGTTAGAATGATAAACTACGGTAATATATTTGAATAATATTCTTAGAATGGAAAGTGTTAAAAGCTTCTATCAGAATATGAATTTCACTATAACATCAATGAAAGCTATTGTCATTGTAGTAACACGATATCGATTCGGCAACTAGTCCGCAATCTGGTTGAGCGAGCCGGTGGTCTCCAATTTGGAAATAATATCAGAGCAAGTCCGCTTGTTCTGACCCTTTATTACGTGATTTCCGTAGATGTAATTGTCTCGATTCGTGCAATCTTCTATATTGGTAACGTAACCTACGTTCCACTTGCTGCCCCGTTACGATATCGTATCATCACATTTGTTCGAATACCTTCCTATATCTATAGCAACCACCCCCGCTTGATTCTACTAGCATTTTCATTGTGAAGAACGAAGAGGGTAGTTAGAGCAAACGGAGGCCCGCAGGTGGCCAAACCACTCATTTTCTATTATCCACCTCTTATTCACAAACCCTCTCTAATCTATTCAATAAAACATGTCACATGCCTCACTGACACAATGCAATGCCACCCGAAAATTTACTCATTTTACTTCTATTTTCGGATAGAATCAACCCTTCGGAATTATCAATTACTATTCGTCATTAGGTCTACATTACTTTAAAATACACTACATTTCTATTTCCAATTTGTACCCTTCACACCCTTACAAGGCACATAAACTTTTTCGATTAAATCCTTTCCTTATCTTCTGGGTTTTATCTTGCACTAATATGTTTTGCTAGTTTCTTGATCAGATAAACTCGCATTTCTGAATTTAAATGTAATAGTAAATGTACTTAAAGTAGGTAAATAAAATAAGTTTTTTTTTTATTTAAATAACAAGAAAACTAAAATCGAAACCAAAAGCTGGTGTTCCAGTTGAATTATATCACAAGATCAAGCAACTGTAGGATATACATAAAAATCCTTTTGTACGAACAAAAGACTATTTGAAATGTAGAGAATTATTCCAAAAGTATGCATTTAGAAGATGAATGCATAAAGCATTTGGTGACTTTTATCTCTGTTGGTAACCTTGAAACGGACGTCGTATTAAGTGTGTCCTAGTTTAACAAATATATGAAAATATTATACGCGTCTTCTCGTTACTGAAACTGGCACTATCGCTACAGTCATCACACCACAATAAAATGTTATCGTTTGAGCTGTGCGACTTTTTTTTATACATCTTCTTCTTTCTGTCTTTGTGCTAGATTCTCGGATGAGTTGTCGTCTATCCAGTAGTACTCAACATTTTAGAAATCTCACTCACCATTCATAATATTTTCATTTGCGGTTTACTTCAATGCAGATTTGGAAAATGCTTTTCGTTTACAAGTAAAAATATTTTTCTTTCGACTTGAATCTACAGCGACGAATAATATTATCGAAACGAACTTTACAACAAAGATTTAATTATATCTCTG
Organism: Pogonus chalceus; assembly: GCA_002278615.1. Lineage (NCBI taxonomy): Eukaryota > Metazoa > Arthropoda > Insecta > Coleoptera > Carabidae > Pogonus > Pogonus chalceus. Next base: position 1,928,888 of record CM008231.1, on the reverse strand, counting down.
TTTTGGATAACCAATGAAAATTTAAGTTTTAAAATTGTTTTTGTTATTTGAAATTAAATCAAAGAGTACACATGTGTTACTTTGTAATTATGTTAGTAGAAATATACTATTTTTGGAATTGAATGAAGAAATAAGAATTTATTGTAAAGAAGGATAAATATAAATTAACAATTCAAAATGGTTTATTTGTAATACGACGCGTTGACGGAACGTGCAAAGTTTAAGTAATTTAACAAGCTCGAAACGTTGAGCATTGTGCGCGCTCTCGGGTGATTGTAACGGACGCAAGCACAAAAGAAAGCAGATAAACGTGGAATATCGACGCTCTATCAATGACGCGTCACCTTATTTACTGGTTTCCGTCGGTCGGAAGAATCCGTAGTTATAAATCACGAATTATGTATTGAGTGTCTCGATCGTCAGCGGCGTTCGGCAACGACGACATCGGGGGCCGTTGAGGCGGCATAGCTTGGGGACGGCAAGTGGTGGCGGCGACTCGGTCTCAGTCGATAAATCCGGCGACGACTAGTTATCGGCCTCTTGTCCTAGACGCTAGACGCTTGAGAACGGAACGCAGTGACAAGCACTGGATGTGGTGACTGGAAACCATTAGTGGGCCTAGGCAAGGAGCCATAATCAATAATTGTGGCCCCGGTGCCGAATAAAATCCTCATAATTAGGTCACAAAAGACGGAAATATTGAAACTAACACATATCCGGACTCCGGACACACTCTTATTAATTTACTATTAGTTTTTCATTCATATTTTTAATTTCTTCCACTCTCATCCTTCTTTCACTTTCTCCGAAACTTTAACCTTGCCATTTATTTAATGGACATTTAACTAATTGAAAATAAAATACAAACAACCATCAACATATGAATTAATTAATATTCAATTACCTTTAATTATAAGATGACCTACAAAACAATGAAACCGAATACGTTTCAAGTTATGATATATATTTATTGCAAATAAAGCAGCCAGATATATGAACAGTTCATATTATTTTCGAAAAGATTATATCAATTTGATAAGTTAGAAAAAGTTAAAAAAAATTCGGTAAATGACAAGAAGTAGCTGAACAGAAACTGCAGAAAGGTGTTAGTTAAGCGACAGGTAATCTTACACTGTCAAATATATTAGACAATCATATGTAACTGAATAAAAGGAGTAGTATGAAAAACTTTGAAATATCTTCACACAGAAAAGGAAACAAAATTTATTGAAGGAAGAGTCAGTGTTGACCAAATCTCCGAGTTTTAATACGTCCTTAATGTTGGCAATTCAAGTAACTGACATTCGATAACGAATCTAATTTTTTCCGCGGACCGTTTGTAACTCTATTAGCTTATTATCCCCTTATCTTGAACTCAACCCGGCAAATTTCCCCCTGATTTAGTAACTTTAATAACCTGTTCAGCTCTTTATTCGCCATTTGCACTCTCGAGTCTCGAGTACCGCCAAGTGCGCAATTATTTTGTAGGGCAGTATTACAGCGCACGCCATGCCACGACAGACTGGGCGAGACACAAACACAAGTGCTGAACTGCCGAATGCCTAGAATAATCCTATTCGGCTTAGGTTACATTTCGCCATGCACCAACTGAATTTCATAGTATTTTGTCCTTACAATTGTATCTTGTTTTGTTCCATCTTCATTCGCTGGCAGCTTATTCATTTCACTCAGTTTCACTTCAACTAAAATAGTTGGTTATTGTAGTAAAAATTCTCCGCTCTATTCTCAAGTGTTGCAACAACTAAGACTGCTAATTATTTTATTTCTTTCATTGTCACTTAGTTTATATTTCTCTTTTTTGAAACTTGTTCCCTGTTATTTTGTATTTTAAAGTCATGAAATCAATTAACTATTATTCAGGCTTTACTTTGTTACTTCTATTACTGTACAATAATGAAAGGTAGATAAAATAAGTTTACCATTTGAAATCATATACTTTGTTTCACCTACGAACAAGTTTTCTCTGTATTTTCAAAAGAGCAGATAAAAGTTATTCAAGCTTTAAAGACAACTAAATCTAATAGTGTTACAAATACAACAAACGAAACACTTTTCTAAAAGTCTCAATTTTCAATTTTATTTTTATGTACTTTGACGGGTAAAAATAAAATAAATAATAACATTTTTATTAAACTAGCTTCAATACAAAAATCTTTGACGAACATTATATTGGGTATTCTCGAATGAAAATGAAGGATTAATTTAAATATAATATACTTGGAATTTACATGGAAATGATCGTTAAACAACCGTAAAAATTAAGGGCGTCATTACTATCGTACTTAAAATTTATTCCTAGTCACATTCGAAATACTTGATGCCAATATAACGAGGAATTAAGTTTCAAATTGGAGTCATTAATACAGTAACATAGAAAAAAAAATAATTGATTTATATTATATAGCCTACTAAGCCTTAACAATATTAATTTTCCAACATAAAGAATTGTTGATATTTGAGATGACATGAAAATAGCAAATAATAATAATTTAAAAGTTGGTATTGATTTTGAATAGGATAAGTTTGTTGGGAAGTGATTACGTCAATAGTCAATAAGATCAAACGCTTTCAAGCAACAATTGTTTTTCTGTTGTGAATCATTGAAAGTTTCTTAGGTAGATAAAATGGGTCGGTATTTGCGCCATTCATTTTGTTTACCTATCAACAACTTAGTTTCTTTTATAATTTCGAAGAGATAAATCATTTAATGTGGTATGGGGTGATAGAAAGTTAGAAGCGATCGCGTCAACATGTATTGCATCTTTTATCGCATTGAAGAAAGAGGAGACGAAACAAGAGCAGGAAAGAAGAGAAGAAAGGTGTTGCTAGTGAATGACTGCATGGATTCAGATGTGACTGTAGATGTGGGATGTTTGTGTAAAGTTCCCGTCGCGTCGATGAATCACGTAAAGTTGCAGGCGTGTTCCGGCCGCGGTGACAGCGTCATTAAAAGTGCTCGCGGAAGTTTTGTTCAGCCCTGAGGTAACATATCAATATGTCTGCGGTTCGAGGTGCTACTGCCAAGAGGGATGACGAAGGGGACGAACATCGTGCTGAACCTCTATCGCTTATCCTTAGTTCCGGGCTCATTATCAGCGCCCAAAGTGATCATTACAAATCGCGCTGACACGACAGCTACCGAGCTGCTCACACTGCTCAATGTTAACATTCTGTCCTTCTTCCTACTCTCATGCAACTATCATTCTCTCGTTCGGACAATTACACGTTCGAGACTTCCGGGTAGAACTTTCAAAAGGAAACTTTAAGTAATCACATTATTCAATCCAACTTTTTTTTAATTTTATTTTTAATTTATAAATCATCAATGTTTTTCTTAATGTATAAATTATAGTTTTACATTTCATGATTTATTTTCTATTATAAGATTTGCAACAAAATAAATTTATTTCTTTGATTCGATAAAATAAATATATTTTATTTATAAATACAAATAATATTGAACATGATTTTTTTTTATGAATACATGTAGCAATGTCTATTAAAAAAATCGGATATATTTTTGAGAGGTGAATTTATGAAATATTATGAATTTTCATGATAGAAAAATCTTTTCTGAGAAACCTTATATGTTTGTACGACGTAGTTAGTAAAAGGTCTGGGTAGGTTGATGCAAAATTGTGATAGGTTTTGATGGTTTGATTTGGAAGGTAGTGACGCGAGCAATTTGATCCCCAAATCGTATGTATAATGCAAAAATATTATAAGTGTAAAATGTTTTATGCAAATTGAATTTTCATGAAGGTATAGGGTGGACTTGAGGTGGGTGGTTAAGCAAGTGGGGTGGTACTCTTGAGGTGCTGCTACCGACTGTTATTTTTAATGACGAGAGAGCGAACCAGCAGGCAGTTTGTGCATTTAACGTTCAAATTAATGATCTTTTTTCCTGGCGTTGCCGTAGATTTCGATCTCGGATGGTGTGTAAGTTGTGCGGGTACGAGGGTGCAATAGCAGTGTGAGAGCAATGCGAGTTGCACAAACACAACATTACTCGCTAGTAGCAAGAATTAAAAAGCGTATTCGCTCGCTCTATCGCTCTGAAATGAAAACACACAGACACACATTACGGCGTCAGAATACGAGAGCCTTGCGCGTATATTTAGACACTGCGGAATATATTTTGCTCTTTTATTTACAGTCAAGGGATTCCTATAATAAAATACGATTTATACAATGGGCCAATGCCGGCGATGCGAAATAGAAACCGGGTTACATTCGTTCTATCTGTGTATGTACGTCTATCTCGTTTACTCTCTGGCACTGTAAAGAAATGGTCGATATTCTAGATGTATAGCTGTTCTACTTGGTGGGCCTCTGCCTCTACTTTACTTTACTCGTTTCCAGCTACGGCTCCAGTTCGGCTCGACCTCGGTTGGATTCCGCCAGCTGATCTTTTGTAGCCTGATGTCGGCGACATACGTTATGCTAGTGAACGGCCGCTGACGTTGGTGGCGTCGCCAAAGCGTCGCTACGCTACTGGAAACTGCAGTTAGCGATTTGGCCTGTTCCACAAATACATATCATGATATTTTACTATAATAAAATTTTTACTGCCTTTACTGTTCCATTCGATATATATGCGTACTACATCTGCTTGTTCATCACCATTAATATATCCTATATTTTATTTATCCCTCGCTTACGCTTATATAAATCATAATTAAAACTTTGTTTCATCCATTATATGCCACTATTAAATTTTATATATGGTAGAACACATTTAAATATTTATTATTTATTTTTTGCTTTGAAGGAAAACATTTCATTTATCTATATCTACACTATATAATACCACAAAAAAAAAAAAAACACACACACATTTCCGCTGCAATGAGCAACTTTATTTTATTAATTAAATAAATATCAAATATTATTTTAACAGTACATATTTTAAATATTTGTATAATACATTTAAACTATATCAAAAAATATACTTTGAATACTTTATTACAATATAAACATTATTACTATCCGCATTTGTATGATAAAATATATTTCTACCAAACATTAATATACTAATTATTAATCTACCATTTTTGAAATTCATCTTAATAATTATTGGTTTATATTTTCATATGCTCCACCTTTACCTACATGACAAATATAAACAAAATTTCATGTTCATAACCTTACACCATTGCTATACTAAACTTAATTTCTTCTTTAAGGTTTGTTCTTGTATATTTCCGGTTTATGATATTTATTGTTCATATATTATTTTTTTTATTTTGGTTTATATTAGAATATGCTCCACCTTTACCTGCGCGACAACTATTAACGAAATTAGAGGTCACTCCCTCCCTCACAGCATTACTATACAAAATTAAATTCTCTCAAGGTCTTGTATATTTACGTATAATGATATTAATTAGTTTTATACAGTATTCAAATAGTAGTGCAAGTGAGGTTATTTTTTTTTTTGTGAATAATATATAATTTAATCATTTCATTTCAATTCTAACACAATGGGTTAGTTTATTAAATGATTTTCATTACTTTATGGTGTTATTAATCTTGTTTTATTTCTTACAGAGCATTATCACATATTTGTTGGTGATTTGAGTCCAGAAATCGAAACCCAGACGTTACGAGAGGCATTTGCAGCGTTTGGTGAAATTTCGTGAGTACATTTATACTTTATTTTAACAATTTCGATAGTTTCTTCGTAATATTTTAAGAGTTAATAAGATAAATTAAATTTATGTCATAAATTTGCATGTATAACTAGATATATATTTTATTAAAACAAAAAAATAATTGAAATAAAATTTGTTAAATATAAAAAATAGACATAATAGAAAAGTGAAAAGACTTTGACATAAATTTAGTCAATGAAAATATTTCAGAATTTTTCCGTTAAGCGAAAATGATTACACAAAATGTATATTGAAATATTTTTATTTATCAACAAATACGTAAAAAGCTACGGGCGCTATTAACGTCTGCCCTATCCGACACCCTTACCAACTGTGCGAACCCAAAATGAAAAGCCCTGCTCACAGTATTCACTCAACCGTACGCTGTATTAAATTTCAAACTTCTTAAAATTCTAAACATATTTAATAACAACTGCGTTTCTTTGGTTTCCTTAATGTATTCCGTAATTAGTTTTCGGCACCGTGATGTTTTTTAAATAGCTTTCGAATTTTATTACCGAAAAATAACGAAACATATTTTCCACCTGGCTTGTTTTCAATTTTTACCCTCCTTTAAGTACTGCCGACAAAAGAACACCACATTTTAAGACAAATAAAATACGGAGATATTATTATCCAAACAACTTACTTCAAATGGACTTTTATATTTTCAATTATCATATTCATTAATAGTCTGTTTATTTTTCATTCTTTAAAATATTTCATTTTATATTGTTTTCTTGCATAAGCTTATTTAATTTTACGAATGCTACTTTTAAATTACCCGTATTTATTAATTGCAAAAAGGAACTGCAGCGAAGCAAAAATTTTCTCATTATTTCTAAATAAATATTAAACGACATCTTTTATCATTGTTTTATTTCGTTGTACATTCTAATTTACTCTATTATACAAAANATTATAAATTAATGTACTATTTATCAATATAAATTATTATTTAATTATTATTTTATAAATGATTTATTGATACAGTAATTAATTTTTTTGTTAATTTTGTTTGGTATCTGTCAATTTTATTAAAGTCCATTTGCTATGATTACTTATTTTGAAAAAAAGTATAGATTTATAAAGAGAGAAAAAAAGAAAAAGAAATTAAATTAAAAATAGACTAGAAAAAGCAATAAAACTTTGGGTTCCGTATTTGCTAAGCGATTAAACAATGCACTGTCCAACAAAACTGCGTATTTTCTTCAATATTTTCGTGTCCGCATTTCACCCAGACCCCCTGGCGCCATACCGCATCGGATCGGTAGCGCCCTAATTGAAAATAAATAAGAGTTCAGCAGCAACAGTTGTCATCACAACAGGTAAGAAACTAGTAAAACTTCTAGGACACAAGCGCATTTCAGCGCCTCGTAAAAATAAACACTTAACTCACTGCACATGTTGAGATATTATTCTGATAACGTTGCTTTGTCATTATATCCATATATTTTCCTGTTATATATGCGTCGTAAGTACTTGTAAATAAATATAAATCAAATGTTAATCACTGTATTTATATGCATTCTTGTAAACTATAAAATTTTTACTGATATACTTATTGTACGGCATAATTTTCAATAATGCACTAACATTAAAACAATCTTTTGCAATGTATGTGCATTTTATTACTCATTTTACGCATTTTTTACTATTTAATCTTTTTTAACCGAAATATTCCATACAATCTAACCTCAATTTATTCTTGCTATTAAAATTTACAACTTGTCACATTTACTTGTTAATACATACACTTTCTCGCTTTAAAAATAATGAATTGCAATATAAATTAATCAAATACAAATTATTATTTACATTTTACAATTATAGTGCAATCAACTATTTACCCAATATTACCAATAACCATAAAGCTATGTTTGCAATGATTTCATCTCACAATCAATCAATGTAATATAGTAAAGTAGTAACCATTCTGGATTAGTAATTACAAAATAATACATAGGCATTTCAAATCAGACAAATAATCATCTGCTTTGATCATGGACCATTTTGGATTGTTCACTAAATAAATGCACAGTTTTATACAAAAATTTTGCATACTCAAAATGTTTGCTCTTGAATTTACAAATTTGCTCTGTTATTTCTATTTATGCGGAATCACTTTTTTCCAATCAAAATTAATTTTAAAATATCGCCAGAAGTAAAAAAAAATGCATTATAATGTAATTAATTATACAATTAAGATTGTTATAATTTCTTTTTAATTAACAAACACAATGTGAGCGATCACTTAACGAACAAGAATTTGAGTAAGATTATTTGTAACGATTTCATCTTAATCAATGCAATGATCTCACTAACATGAATAGCGAAACAATAGGTTTGCGTGGAATTTCTGGCAGCGAATAACGCTTTAGTAATTAATCATTTTCAATCGTGAATACGAATATGTAAATGTTGTTATCAGTTCAATACACTGTTGCATTGATGGACTGTTTGTACAATTATGTAAATGTTTTGGAAAAAAATAAATCTGTTGTTGCCATCAGTCGAATGATTTTCTATATATTTGATTCGGATACAAATATGGCCGTGATATTAACTGGAAAATTATGCAATGTTTCATACTGATTTCAGTATAAATTCAAAGAATTTTCATGCAGATTTATACTTACTATTTTTAATATTAGAATTGTAAATTTTCTACTTTTAATTTTTACTCTTTTACATTCATTATTTAAATATCATTTTGAGGATTTTTATATGAAAAATATTCGGAAGATTCAATTTAATATAGAAAAATGAAAATTAATAATAATATTAGAAAATTCTATACTTAAATAAATTGAAAAATGTTGCAATGGAAGGGGTGTACCGTTGCTCGCAGATTACATAAATATGAAACCTGAGATTCGGTCTTTATGTGAGTTCGTAGGTCGCATGAGATTTTCATCAACGAGGAAACGAGGTTTTATTTATTACCGTTAACTTTATTTGGCGAGTTTTTCACGGCAATGTGTATATAGCGTAAACGCAAGCGCAAGCATAACAAAAACCACGGGGTGCAAACGAGCAACCTGCGCGCAGTCCATGACGGAAAACCACGCGAACGCCTTAAATAGCTTCATAAATGTTACATTTAAAACACTCAACACAAACCATCTATGAAGCATGTTTGTGGAAAAAAAAACCAACCCTAAAAATCATTCATAAATATTGGTCACTACACGTTACAATAAACATTTCCCAGTCAACAAAAAATATTTTATAAGAAAAGTAATTATTCGATTTCAATTTCCGCTCTCATGTTTTATATTAAATGCAACAACAAAAATATGAACAAAACAAACTAAGAACATTCAAATTTCTGCAGTTCATTCAAAATAAGTAGAGCAGAATTCCTGTTTTAAAATATTTCAATTTATCGTAAGATATTTACGATTGGAGGATTTTTAATTTTTAGAGTGGTTATAGTTTAAACTTCGTGCTAGGTTTTAATTTCAGTAATTCATGGTTTCAAAACTATTTGCTGAATTATAAGGTTTTTACTAATAATATTACCTACATTTATTACTTTTATTATATTATATATGGTATATACCTACATTATGTCATTAAAATTAATATTTTATAAAAAAAAATTATAATTGATATAAAAATAATGAAATTATTTTTCGCGTTTCTTTAAAATGCAATCGTTGTAGAAAGAAATAAGAATAAAATAAAAGCATTAAAATTTGTGTAGCCCATTGAGAAGTAGTGGAGTAGAATTCCTGTTTAAAAATATTTCAATTTATCGTAAGATGTTTATAACTGGAATATTTTTAATTTTCGCACAGTGTGCAAGGTTTAGGTAGTTCGATAATGTCGTGCAATTCCGCCGTGAATGTTCAAACGAGTCGATTTTTTATGGTTGCGTTTTAATAATGTTGTACGCTGTTGTCAACGACCATTACCCCAGCCGATATTTTCAACGTTGATAAATGAAATGAAACGAATAAGATAATTAATCTTGCGGGTGATTATTGCGCCGAAAGTTGATTTTCGAAATCGGCAGATTTATATAGAGATAGCGCTGTTGGGTAGTTGCTGGTAACGGGGTAAATGGGAGACATGTCCAAGTTTTAATGCTAAAAAAAAAAACTAAACTTTACTAGTGGAAATAAATTCAGTTGTATAAGTTAGTAAATTTACAGCCGTGGAGATTTAGAGGCGCGTTTTATTTATTACTTACAATACAGTTTGTTATAGTTCGAAAGAACAGTTGTCGATATTTTTCGATTCAGCCGTACACCATAGCTTACGTTACGAATTCGCCATTATGGAAATCAGTGTTCGCGTAATGACGTTTTGGTGCGATGCAGTTTTCCTGTTCGACGCTGATTTTCTTTCCGTTTTATTTTCAAACTCAAATTTCCTAACTGGATGCCGTTGCCTTCAATAAAAAATTTGCTTGGAAAATCTTTTTATTTCGCTACATAAAAATATATAGATAACTTTTATTTTATTTTTAAATTACTATTTTTCGTGAATATTTATTTTACTTTGTTGCCATATTTGTAAAAATATCTGAATTCATTTTAGTTTAGATTGTATTTAAAAGTTATTATACTTCATATTTTTACAGCGCGGAATTGTATAAATTGAATTGCAATTTTACATTTTTAACCTCCTTTTGTTATAAATTTGTTATGATTTGGAAAACAAATAAAAGAAACAAAACTCTTCAGTATAGATAATATGTTATTTTTACTAGATAGAAGATAATATGGCAACATGTATTTTAATAGGTTTAATTTTATGGTATGGTGAATTTTGCAAAGTGTAAGACGCGAAAAATTCGTAGAAAGTTGATTTGTTCGCAGAAAATATAATGTCTCAATATCAGAATGATTTGATTCAGTTGAATGTTAACTAAAAATTGAGCAAAGTGAATGGTAAGAGAATGCTACTGATGTCACAAACAACATGATTCTCATTACGGTCGATCGTGAAAGCGTACCGTTCGTTTCAAATCGACCACATCATCGATCGGCCGCATTTTGGCCATGCTCCGGCGACACACAGAGCCGCTGTTGGCTTCACCGTCGGTAAGTGATCGTGGTAACCGGTAACGAGCAAGCTCAGCGCAGTACGCGCCGTGTGGCATACAAAATCCACTTTTTCCTTGGCCCGCTACTTCGGATTACCCTTTTCCACCCAGTGGCGTAACTAAGCTAGCACTACGTCAACACAAATATCTGCAGACAATCAAGATATCCACAGTTCCTACCTTTGAAATAAAACTTTCTATATAAGAACTCACTTATCTCATAACTCTTTATTTATTTTATCACAAATTTTTCATCTGCTACATTGAACATTTGTCATATAATTAAAATATAAATATAGAGCTATTAAAATTCAATAATTTATTACTAAAACTATTAAATATAACTTTACAATGTGTAACGGCAATTTTAAATTTTGAAATTTAAACATGAAATACATTATATTTTTTAATATAACCGATTTATGAGTTTGATAATAAAGAAATTTAATTTTCTTTGTTGAAATCCAAACAGTTAGAACTCCGCCACTGTAATTGCGACTATCCTTTATCACCGTTTCACCTTTCTTCATGGATTCCGATATTAGTCGGGTCCTGACAACGGATTGTTAACTGATCTCCGTTCGTACAAGATTAGTTCAAGATGATAGCACCAGTGTGGGGAATTTTACTTCTACCTCAAACATATTTTAACATTTTCTTTGCTTCGGTGACTATATTCTTTCTGTATTTAATTTAGCAGATAGTATCAAAATTTTGTTGGTTAGTAAAATAACATGTGTTAATAATAGGTTTTTGCTTTGGTGATCCATCATTTTAAATGTTTTTATATCTGGATTTTATTCTGCTTTCTATAATTAATGCTTGTACGAAAAAATATGTGGATTAATGTAAATTACCTTTTAGGAAATCCTTTGAGTTTTATCGATGTTGCTTTAATTTGCTTGTGGTGACAAGTTTATTAAAATAATAATTTTTTGTTAACTGTTATGAATAAAAATTCATAGTTCACAGAAAATTTATTAATAATAAAATAAAATTATCTGATGAATGAACAAAATGCAATAGATAAAATTAATTTGAATAAAAAATTGAATTGTATTTGCATATGCATTGAAATAATTGTAGTATAAAAGTATTTTATATTCGTAAAACAAAAGGTTGTATGAAAGAATGGAATTCGAATTGTTTAAAAAATGTAAAATTAAATTCCAACATGAAATCAGTGATTAGAACAATCATAGAGAAACATGTTAAACAGCAAATACCTTTGTTTGTTCATTGGTTTAAATATAATACCTATCGTTCGTTGTATTTGTGAAACAAACTCCATTATATTCGGTAGCTATGTAGCAAAAAGCTCGCTACAAATACTGGTTACAGGTTTCCAAGGTGCAGGGGTGATTTTCAATACGTAAGCTTCGAGATCTGGAGCTTTACTCTTTTCATGTATTTATTGAATTCACAAGAATGCTGTACAATGTAGAAGTGAGATGGTAAACCGTTGCTACAGACGGTTCGCAATCTTTTTATTTAATACTCGAACAAGATTGTATGTGTCTACAAGACGGTTTATAACGGGATTCTAATAAAAGTGAAATCTTACAAAATAGAACTGCTCGTCGGATAGGCAACAATAGCTAACGCACACAAAGCTTCTGTGTACCGTAAAATGGGTAGAAAATGAGCGATAAAAAGCTGTATGCTTGTACAGCGCATACGTTTACAAACATATACATACATCAACACAATTATTTTCCAACACATACTTATATAGATCACTTTGAACGTATTTCATTTGTGTATTTTTATGCATACGCATGCAGACTGTTTACATAAAATATTGTCCACTGCACGGTTCTCAAGTGTTAACGTATCCCAATCGTATTAAAAATGTTTTAAATTAATTTTTTAAGGTTTCCCTACTCATATTTATGTTAATCCTTACCACTAACCAACCATTTCTAGTTTTATTTTATACAATACATTATTCACTACGTTTAGTTATTTTTTTATTTAAAATCCAATTTTTTCTTTTATTTTTGAAAGTTTTTTAGATCAAATTTCCTTCTTACTAAATTAAAATGTTTCTAACCTTAAATATATAATTAATTCATTTTTAAATTTAATAGATTTTTTTTATTATATGACTATTTTTATCTTTTGATTCAAATGTACAATTTTAATGGATTCTGAAAAACGTAGTTTAAATTATCAGATCGATATAATGTTAATTTAAATAAAAACAACAGCAATTAAGTATATATAACAATAATTATATTTAAATTGTATTATTAATTGACCTATTGCTTGCAATATAAACTCAGTGTAAATAAGAAAAATATTGGAAGTGCAAGATATAAAAATAAAAATAGTTAAATGTAAGTTATAAAAACAATTGTCACAAATCTTAACAATTTATATATCTAAAATCGCTTTCTTCACAAAAATAAAATTACAAAAAGTAAGATTATTTTTCCTTGGAAGCAAAATCGAAATAAAACAATCCTTTCTGGTAGAACGTTTCGATAAATGAACATCTTAAATTATTAGATATATATCTTGCAGTTGTATTTAAGATATCGCTGAGATACAATTAAACAATGAAATGGAGTGAATGTTATACAAACGTAAATCATATTAGAAACAATGGTCAGAACAGAAGATATTATGATCGAGATGAAACCGGAAGTTGTACGTGGTAAATGGTGTATAAAGGCTGCGCATGCTTTTAGTGTAAGTAACGGAAATGGACACAAAGAACAAAAAACGAAAGGATCGCGCGTTTTATAGCAATGGAAAAAATATTTTTGTTGTATGTTTATCTTATAGCCAATAGCAAACTTTAACATGTTCACAGTATTTAATTTCACAATAAAAATAAGAAATAAATAATTCAACGCATATTTAACAGCTTTATATAAAATATAAAATAATAGCTTTTAATTCATTATTTTAGTAAAACTTTTACATAGTATAAAACATTTAATTGTAAACATTTTAACAAAATAACTAACAAGAAAACATAGAGACATTACATGCTATTGAATATTAAACACACTGCACAAAATAAATAACTAAAAATGTTAATTTAGTTCATGTCCGAACTGAAAATGAGTGTTACATATTTAATGTTTAACTATTAACCGCGCTTTTGCATCCAAAACACAACCTATGTATATATTTATAAAGTGAACATTACATGTCATTACATATGAAATAATGCAATATTGGACACGAGTTTGACAGTACTTTTAATGTTTATAGTTTACCTAAAATTGACGCGAAATACATATACTTTCTGTTGTTTTAGTAAATATTGCCAATTTACGATTATAAAATATGATACCTATGTTCATATATTTTTATTCATTTAAAATAATAATAATATAAATATAAAATTATCACTTAGTTTGTAAGATTAATTTAAAAAGAATTAAAGCATTTTAAATGATAAAATGGATATTGGTTTAAGTTGGTATCGTTTTTAATAAGAATGTAATTAAAAAAGGTATAAAATATTTTATTATAGTTAAAATTTAAATATCCATAACGGGCAGCAGCACAACAAAAATCCGTAATTAAAATATCAGCGATGCAAACCAATAAAAACAGCATAAAATTTTTAGTAGTTTGACAGCAAAGCACTGCACTGCGTTCTAAGCAAGCGAAAAAAAAATCTATAGAATATAATCAGCATTTTCGGCAAAAATGCTCACAAAAGAAATATCTATATTGGCTTTCCGTTTTGCTGCCTACAGTGAAAAAAATCTCGGTAATCAGAGTCAAACGATGTATTTTAGTTTAGAGAATCATTATTAAATATTGGCAAGCGGACCAGGAAGTTCATAAAGGTCAAAGTTTCCAACTTTTATACCAAGGGTTTGATAGAAAATTGTTAACGAGTAAAGTTTTGATAATTTAATTACCCTCAACTTTTATGGATTATTTAATTACCTCTACCTATATAATTTTCATGGAGAATTTTTTATATGATATCATAGTTCTTTAATATATTTATCCATAAACACTAATTATTATATTTCTTTCATGTCTTTCATACCAAATTCCAAACTAAACACTAGCTTTTGTAACAGAATTATTACAACTGAAATAACCAACCTTCCTATCTACATTTTGCACTAAATGCAAATTATGATTTTTATCGCTCTACTAATGTGTTTCATTATTTCTCATTTTCCAAACAAACCGCATGTTTTCATAAATTACAATCGCATAATTTTGTTGCAAATAGATGCATGCAACGCAGCTATTTTTTCATCCCGATTAAATATTTAACTAGCACTGGAATTATTTTACTTTACAATATACACACATACATACTCATATTTCTACACTATAATGTCAACAATTTAATCATTTTGAAAAAAGGTTTTCATTTTTTATATTTACTATTTACATATTTAATGACGGTACTTACAATGAAATATTAAATACTAGTAATTTTAAAAGAATCTATTCAAAATATAGACTTTATAGAATTTTACATTATTATTTTTATCAAATTATCAATATTAATAAACAAAACAAATATAAAATATTAAATAAAATAACATATCGATTGCAAGGGCAGTAGCGCAAACTGAAAATTATAAATAATAAAATAAAAGTCGTAGCGTTGTTATTTTTCAGCTTCATTGTCGCCCAAATCACGTTTATAGAAGCAAGCACTGTTGAGTATAGTGTAGCAACTTCATCTTTGAAACATGAACAATGAGTGAACTGATCACAAAGATCACTCTAATATATAAATCACTGGTTCATCCATAGCATTCACTTCAAGAATTTGCTGCCTCACCTTTCTGAAACTTTTATCCATCCAAAATAAGTCTCCTCGTGAAAAATTGAACCACGGGAACAACGAAAATTTTATTCACTTTCTGTTTTCTGATTAATTTTCTATTGATTATCTTCATCGTTTACCTACTATTTTTAATATTAATGTCTTTTTGAATTATTTATTACTTTGTAGGGTTGTTTTCGAGCCTACTTTAAATTTAATTCTTTTAAAAGTGTTCTGCTCTTGTAAAATAATATCAAAATTGACAATATTTTCGTAAACTTGTAGTGGGTGTATATTTCTTACTTGAAATTATATTATATTGTCATTGAATGACAGAAGCTTGATGCTCTTGACATAATATTACATCCAAAGAGTTTGTTGTTATGTTACATCTTCTTAATCTTTGGACTTCCTTTGCTGTATAAGTTCGTTTGAAATTTAAAGAATGTCGCTATAAGATACATGTCTTTTTTATCTTCCATCACAAAGAGAACAAAGGGTTCGCAACGAATTCAAATTACGCGTTTTATTTTCGTTAAGAGTCGCTAACACGATCTCCCTTTGGATCAAGGAGTATAACAACAAAGTATACCCACGTTACCCTTTACCATCAAAAGTTTCACGGCAAATTATGGAATTTTCCGACCGCAAATTTTCACATAAAAATATTTCCATATAACCAACAAAACTAAGTTTTAGTAATTTAAGTATAATTTATATTATACGTGTATATTTTATTTAATAAAAAAAATATCGAGGTTAATAATAATCAATGTTATAATTACTTGTAGTTTTGGAACATAAAAATGAAATACTATAATATAATTTCAACCAGAATTATTTAATACTGCATATTTCAATAATTTCATTGTAAGGTACTAAAGTGTCATAACAAACAAACAATTATAATCTCCATGTTGCAGTGTGATTATTATCAAATATTTTATGGAATGCCTGGCATATTATTACCATATCAACGAAACAAAGGTAATGATGTTTGAAATGTAGTATTTAGAATAAAGCTTTATTGTCATTAATTTAGTCGCAAAATAGTAAATTATAGATTATACGATGAACATAACTAAATACGTAAATTATTAAACAATAGAATAAGTTTTAATGCTTTTAAATCGATATTATTTTATATGAAAAATGTAATTTCTTCAGTTTGTATTGGTGAACATTGCATGTATAGTTATGGGGCTGGATGATTTTTAAATTTGAAAAAGAATATGGATAAAAATAATGTGAATAGAAAAACGTGTAAGAAGAAAAGTAAGCCATAATAACATAAGTCTTACTTATCTGTATATATTCAGTTTTATGAGGTATATTTGTCAGAAGTAAGGGATATGTTGATGATGATGAAATTCCTAGTGGGTCGTCTAAATGAAGATTTATAGATGCGACCGCATCTGCAATAAAAAAACATTATCGTTGTTGGCTAACTACTCCTGCTTGGGCCCTAACTGCGGTAGGTTTACAGGTCAAAAGAAGAGGGCGGTAAGGGAATGGAAATGAGAGGGTACCGCCTTTGCTAGCGCTCGTATTTAAACAGTCATTTCGGGCGAACGAAGATGGAGTCAAAACCGAATTAGATTATTGCTGAAGTAATTAGCACAATCTACCGAGAGTAGCTTCTTCTGCTGGGTCCCCGGTGGAATGACTGTCGTAATACTGAGGTATCACGGCTCGTGACACTGACATCGCATTATCGTAAACGAAACACACGCGGTATAAAATTAATACGCAACCGGTATAAGTGTGCCCGACGCCCAACGCTGAACACCGCCGACCTGTTAACCAGCGAAGGTCGCGATAAAAACATATTAATATTATGGGGGTTAGTGCCATCAACCCGTCGTCCTATTACCGATATATTTCCAGGACCGTACTTTACTTTCTATTTTTATCAATTCCTTCACCTCTCTTTTCTGAACCCTCCAAACTTAAATACCATCTCTATCCAATATTCCTAAAATGCAAAATTCAATTTCTCAACTTGAATTAATTATTCAGAATCAACAAAAAATAACTAAAAAAAAATAGAAGAGTGTATAGAAATAAAAAAAATAATTTTTGTCCTGCTTTGGAAATATTTGAAATATAAATGAGTAGAAATGTTATTGAAATTCTTTTAAAATTGGACATCCCATTGCAGCAAGTTTCCGATGAGTCCGACACTGTAAGCTCGTATCCTATCTAGTGATTCCCGCGTTTGGTTCCGTTCCGCTGGGGCAAGGCCTTTATGCGCGCTTCCTGCGTATCAGATTTCTCAATCCCCATTGGTTTTTGGCGAAATTACAATGTAAATGGGCTGCTCTATTATTTACCTTATTTATGGAACGCGGCTATCGGCTCGTAATGCAGCGGTTCGACGTCGGTTCGACGCGACGTGGTTATACGCATCGAACCGCAACACGTCCCAACGGATATCGCTTTTGTTATTGCCACCCATCGGGATTTTACCCATTGCCATCGAAAACAATTTTAATTTCATATCATTGTTCATCAATAACATGGACATGGACACGGCTAAGCATTTATGATCCCCAAACACTATATTATACTCTTAACTCTGTCAGCAACGCTCAGAAATATATGAGTTTACCTCAATATGAAAAATATACCTTCTTTAAAATATCTACTTTATCTAAAAACTTTATACAAACTATGTTTTCAAATTGTGCATAAAACTTTTCAACTCTACTCTATTGTTGATATAGATTTTGAATTTTAAAGATTCATGGATTTCAGGCAACCATTTCAAGTTTCTATACAATTTTCTTATTACTTAGCTATGACTACTTACTACTTACTTTACCGTAACAAATATATTAATCTATTTATAATGAATTAAAAATTTATAAGTTTTTCAACTATTCTACATTTTTTGTTATTAATAAATATAATAATATATGAAACATATTATAATTTATTATCGTACAAAGTATTGTGGTTTTGTACCGTGCATGTCTGTACCTGTCTTTTAACGTAAAAGTTGATCGTAAGGGTAGTTCGTAAAAGTAAATGATTCGAAGAAATTTTAATAAATTATTAGCAATTATTCCTAAATACTATAATAAGAAACCATGGTACATATGAAGATATTGATTAAATTATCTTGATTTCATATTCAAATCAGTTGGTATTAATATAAAAGCNGTGTAGTTTATTGATATTTAATTTAAATTTTATAATAATATTATCCTGAAGTACTAAGTTATTAATTTTATTTCATTTTGTTTTGTTGTATTTATCAAATGTTAGATGAATTATTGTTGAATCCATTAGATATTTTCACAGTAAAAATATAAAATAAATTCGATGATATGTCAAAAATAATTGATTAATCAAACATAGAAGTTGTAATCCATCTATACTTACAACTCCAAAATTAGAATAGCGTTGAATGATGCATTAGCAATCAAATTGAAATAGTTAATTTGCTTTCTAGTTTGGAGTCAGAGTACTATAGGTAATAACTTTATCTGTGCATACATATCTAATATTAGAAAATCGTTCGGTGCCTGGTAGTAAAATAGCGTCTTTGGAAAGTTCAATTAGTTATATTACATAGTTATGTGAAGATCAAACATGACAATACCTACCTCGCAAGTACAGTTCTAAGTTAATAAAATGAACGTGCTGTACATAACAATCATTTCGCTAACATATGTGTAAGTGTATCGATCATTTAACTACATGAATACACACATTACGATATGAATTTATGAAACCAATTATTTTACGCTATTGTAGTGCAATATAAATCATTTTCACGTTTTTACACTTAGTAAATAATTAGTTTGATCACTCAAATGTGGAATCATTTAACTCAAACATATTTCACATCAAAATTTAACTTTTAAACATTAATTTTTCTCAAAATAATGTAATTTATAATTATATTTATTATAACCTAAGTTTTTCTAAAAATGTTTATCGTAAATAAAAAAAGAGATTAATTTTAAATATAAAAGTATAATGCTGTTAGCAGTTGTCATTAATGTGGTGTATTAAAAAATTAACACTGTATAAATTCATTAAGAAAACAATAAAAGAAAAAAGAAAATAATAGCGTAAAATATTTCTAAGTACAATATGAAAGAATAAATTTTGACGGACATACAACACCAGCAACATTTCACATACACTAACTTAAGTATTTCGTGCATGTGAACTTTGCTACATGAATATTCATTCAAAATTCCGTTATCTTACGAAGACTTATGCAAATTTTATGCCACGGTTTTGTACAGAATACGACGATTTAACGTTTCTGATGCTAGAATTGAACAAATTATTTTCTAACGACGAAACTTTCCGCCCTGGTTCGGGACGCCCCTTGGTTTTTGTTGTACGAAATAGCGAGTGGAATAAAAAAAGAGTTATTTAGGACTTTATTACTAGAGTATAAATATATTTACTGTGAAAGCTTTGTTTGATCGTATCTTTGTTTATTTGTATAATAAACATATAAACAATAAACTGGATGTAACTGGATGTTGGCTTCAAGAGACATTCATTTTTTATGTATTACTATAATATTATTTGTTTATATAGGTACCCTTTTTGTATATACTTAAATAAAGGATAATCATTCTTATGATGTTCATAAAGGTACTTTCATTGTCTACGGATAAATGTGCTTCTATTGTCAAGCATTTGTTCTCCTATCTTTTTTATGTAATTTTTCTCGTAACTTTTATAAAATTAGGTCAAAATTTTACACATACATGAACCTTATA
Organism: Pogonus chalceus; assembly: GCA_002278615.1. Taxonomy (NCBI): domain Eukaryota; kingdom Metazoa; phylum Arthropoda; class Insecta; order Coleoptera; family Carabidae; genus Pogonus; species Pogonus chalceus. The sequence continues at coordinate 1,908,644 of CM008231.1, read as the reverse complement.
CAATTTTGTCTCACATATTTCTTTTAATACCATTTTTGATAAAATTCTTTTCCAAAATAATTTATTGATAAATATTTGGAATTCGAGTGTTTTATTTTGGTAAAATAATAGAAAATTGACGGAAAAATATAAGGAAGTAAAATGAATAGAAGCAGACACTTGAGTGAAAAATATCACTGAATCCTATATTCAAATTGAAACCATATTAATGCCGTGTCGTAAGAATCTTAGAGTCAGCGTCCTTAGCTGTAGTCAGATCACGTAGTGAACCTACAATTCTGTAAAAAGAAAAAAACGTTTTTGTCCCGGCAGGGTACAACATGTAGTTTGTCATGGCAATAGTAGATGGTGCGTGTTAAACTGTAAATCGACAGTAACCGCAACCGAACCTTCGGTTTGGTTTTTACCAATCCGGATGCGAAAACGGTAACGATGACGTGGTTACGATGACGCTGCTACTGAACAACACAGCAGGTAGCAGAACCAGGAGCAGCTTTTACGTGAGCACGTGAATTTCCTGCCGCCTACCGCCTACCATTTTGGTCTCCTGCGTCTCAACCGTCAATATCGTATTAACGAAAACACAGGGAGGGCAGCCTTTCAAATTTTAACTTTACCATTTGATCTTTCTTCCATTATATTCATATTTTACAATACCTTCATGATATTTCAAATCAAAAATAGCATATTAACTAATTGCATAAATAATCTTCTTTGACTTTTAAGATGATTCCTAATATTAATCTTTAAATTTAATTTCGACTTAAACTGGGCAATTAGAATTTAAAAGGAACAATAATGATTAATTTTAAAATTAAGATTTATTTATTAATTTTTAATTATAATTTAAAAATATAACTGAAATTTAATAAATTGAGAAGATATGTAGATAATTATTTCTGAATTGAATGTTACTGGAAGGATGGAATATGAAAAGTAATAATAAATTTGTTTTGTGTAAGGATTAGAAAATTGAGGAATACGTTCCTGGTATTCGCGGCGCATTACTATAGATATTCCGGCAGCCGCTGCGGGAAACGTAGCGCGCATGTTTATTTCATATCTGGCCGACACTTGGAACCCCGGTCACGTGACAATGTTGATGTGTAGACAAAGTTCCCGAGCTACCTGAATTGCTTGGCACCGTGATGCCTTATTCAGGGATACGTTACCCACCGCCCACCTCGCACTCCGTCTCAAATAGAAACTCCGAACTTGTCGGCAAATGACGCTATGCCGCCAACACACCGTTGAGTTTAGTTGTGAAACTGTTGCATTCTCTCCTATAGTTTTCGTTAACTTTATTTCAAATCTGCCCGCAAATGTACACATTCATCACAGCATGCACCGTCCACTAACGCCATTTGTTTTTGAAACACGACAAACTTGCTACGGTGAATTTTATTTTGATATGTCGAAAATAATGAACAATGTATCTACTGTGACAATCGCACTACTACAAAGTATTACTTTCTACTACATATATGAAATTTTAAATATTCATTGTAGAATTATTCAATACTTCGGAACTAATTACCATTCATGACTACACCGAAGTCACTGAACTATTTCAAATTACTTTGGAATCAACTATTTACTCTATTATATACTTATGTACATAAAATAGATAGATTTTCAACATTTTAAAAAAACATTATCCGTTCGCTCCAAACTTTTTAACTTGTAAATACAATTGAATGATGCTCTCAAAATAGATTTATCTTTCAAATAAAATTCTCTATAGTTTTCAAAGTAAATTTATTTTTAGCTTACTCAAAACCCAGATAGAATATTTATTAAAAACAATAATTGGTACATCGATAATATAATACAAACATTCCAATAATAAAGTAGGTGATAATTTTATTGAAATGCATGTACGAAAAGCAATAAAAATTATAAATATGTAAAAGGCATGCATGGTAATCCAGTGTCGTAAAAATGTCATCGATTGCTTCCGTGTAATTAGAGCATAATTTACGAGCAGTTGAGTAAGCCGATTTCATGTTCATTTACAACTTGGATTATTTTCCATACCTTAGCGACAAACGGTCGTCCCAGGTCAAATCAATTAGTCCTTTGTTTTGCAAAAGGTTTAGGTGGTTTGAAATTTCTGATATCCAGTTTTGGTTTAGTTGCGTAACTCTAATATGCTACTATGCGTTACAAATTAATGTTCGGGATTTCAACTTCATTGTTAATGAATTCCCGCAATTTCTCTTTATTTTTTAATTGATATTTTAACAATATCTGAAAGTTTGTATATGCATCTTAAGATGCAGTAGGATGTAATAATTGTCCAGATAACAAAATGAGCAAATTTGAAAAGTAGTTAGAGAACAATGGATAGTTTAATAGTTGTGTAGAACCTACGAATCCCCCATTACTTTGGACACTATATCGTATATGCAAAGCTATATCTCTCAACATAATCTTGATCTGAAAATGTAGAATGGCACTTATATTTACGTAATGTCGCCATCAAGAGAATGAACCTCAACTTAGAATATGGGTACACAGCACGTAATGGTAATTCAGAAGTAACATCAACACTTTGGAACAATTAGCTTAAGCTGCGCTATATTCCGATTAAATATTCAGTAATTTCAAGTGGAAAACCAAACTCCAGAACGTTGACTATACCCCGCCTCGCGTACATGATATTTTGACATATTGTGTACAGTGTACAAACAATGTATGGAAGTTGTGTATGTGTGCACATGGTCTCGCATACCCATGTTACACTTGTGTAAACTCCGCTACGTGTTCTGGCAAATGTTAATTCGGCTGTTTGAGAGATTGTAAGTTGTTCTGGTCACATTTACCTGCTATGTTTGCAATTTATCAAATGTTATCAATAATGTACTATTTAAATTGTTACAGTACTAAGCGCCTCGTTTTACAGACCAAACACTTGTCGCTATATATTTGCAAATTTATACAATTCAGCAGCGTGGATTTTCTCTATAGATACTGCAAATAGAAAAGTCCAGTTTTGCTCTTTCAAATAGATAAAGATAAGTTAAAATAAGTTGATTTAACTCATTTTGTACTTAAAATTTTAAACTTCAATAACTTACCTCGTTTTGCGAACTAAGAAATATATTTCATCAAAAATACTTGAGACGAACGAATAAAGAATTCTTATGA